>JASAND010009959.1:0-17556 GCA_030248195.1 Trissonchulus latispiculum
TATCTGTCTGACCATAGGTGTACCTTGAGAAAACGTTGGGGGAGGGGGTAGCCGAAATGAGGGTAGGTGGGGTCAGCCGTTTTGAGGTGGGATGGGTAAAAATATTTTTGGTCAAAAATTTAGAAAAAATTCGCAAATTTGCTAAAAAAGCGTTATTTCTAACTAAAAATCAACAGTATATATTTCTTCATTTTTGCTCATTTATTCGAAAAAACTTGGATTTGAAAAAATTTCGAATTTTTCAAATAAATTTCGAATTTTTACTAATTTTGAGGCAAAATTTTCAACATTTTGACTTTGAGGGTGGGGTCTGGCAAATTTAGGTGGGTGGGGTCTGGGATTTGGCCATTTGGGGGTGGGGTGGGGTCTGCGCCTCCAAAATTTCGAGGGTGGGGTCGGCACTTTTCCATTTGGTTGGAGGGGTTTCCCCCACCCCCGACCCACAGGAAAACCTTTTTCGGAAAAAATCTGAAAAAAATCAGAACTCATTATTTCGATTTTTTTCCGATATTTTTCCTAACGTTTTTTCCGTTTTTTTTCCGAAATTATTCCGATTTTTTCCAAGTTAAAAAATATCGGAAAAAAAAATCGGGAAAAAATCTGGATAATTTATTCCGATATATTTCCGACTTTCAGACATCCGGCAAAAATCGGAAAAAATATAGGGATAAAATTTGTAGTTAAAACTATTATTCCGCTATTTTTCCGATTTTTTCCAGGAAAAGTTTTCCTGTGACCCCCCAGGTACACCTATGATTCTGACTCATTATTGACCTTATTTTGGACTTGGACTATATAATATAAGCCCACACGCCGATTTTTAGCTTTCTGACTCTCTTCTGTAGTCGATAGAGGGTCGACATTTTTTGGAAAACTTTGTTCCTGAAATGGCAGGAGAACGGTAATTTTTGGAAAATTCATAACTTTAGTGTCAATAGAGCTATCTGAATAATTTCTACTGCAATCAAGTGGGAACATGTCTGGCTTTGTTCTCACACAAATGTTAACAATTCAGAACGTCACGTGGACGTGGTCTCTGCGCAGGTGTGGCTTTTTATTCCCGATGATTTTGACCCATCGGGAAAAAAGCCAGTCACTTTCTAGACCTATAGTGAGCAGTTTTCTTGGATTTTTGGGATTATTACTATTTTGAAAATAATCAGCAATTCAAGTTTTACAGAGCAATACCGTTTGTAGATGGGTAGTCCCTGAAATGAGCAACTTTTGGACTAATATGTCACGCCAGTCGTTCTGACCGATACACACCGCATTTCATCCTTAAACTGGCACATTTGGCCAAAAAGAGCATTACGAATTCATTGGAAAACATTATTTTGTGGCTAGCCTTCATTTTAGCAAGTTTTTTAAAAAATTGTATGTTTACGTTATATTTGATGAAACCTAGCCAGTTTATGCTGCAAATTAAAAAGTTGTTTTTAGTTCTTTACGAAGGCAATTTGCGTCGGTAAACAACAATCCTAGGGTAAATAAGCGATGCTGAACATGATGGAACACTCATAATTGGTCTACGCTTTCAGGATATGCTTCGACCAAGGTGGGGTTTTTTCCCGATGACTGGCTTTTCCCCCGATTTTGGCTTTTTTTCTCCAGGAAATTAATCACATAGTACTCTCTATTGCTACGGTCCAGAGAAGTCATTAATACATGAAAATAATCCGTATGGTTTGCCATTCTGCAAACTACAAGAATTTTCCTGTAATTCCAAAAAATGAGCTCTACACGTCCAAAAGTCAGAAAAAATGGCGTTTTCCCGATTGAGTTATATGCATGCGGTAATAAGGATGCGGCAATAGTTGTCTGATGGATCGTGCCAAGTGTTGTTCTTACATTCGAAGACGCAAAGCAGAGTTCGTTCTTAGCGAGATTTCTTCGATGAGCCGTTCCCATATTTCTCGCCGGAGCCACGGCGACAGCCACCGACACGTCGCCTGCCGGGAACCCAGTATATAGCATTGGGTGAAGATAAATTAAATGACATTACCATAGTGTTTCAAGGAAGGAGATAGGACTTGTTGCTATCCGCCCACGTTGCTCCACGTGGAGGCGTCGATCGGACGACCTGGCCGCTGGAGCTCCCGACTTAACCGAAATTCCGCTGTCCCAGCACAAGCAGTGTGTGGGGTTCACCGTACGAATATCAGAGTCCCTCGAGCAATTTTATACAAATCTTAACAACTTAAGTGTTGTCTCCAGACAGCCTTTCGCAACGCAACGGAATCGTAGAGAATATTCAATTACTAAACTTAAAAATCAAATAAACAATCTTAAATCGAAAAAAGTCTGAATATATATATATACTCCATTTCATTTTTAAATTTAAACCCAAAATAATTTTCTAATGACAACAGCTGCTGTGATTTACTAAAATTATCTGTGTACTTACATTCACGTCACACATGGAACAGTACATATTGGCCCAGTTTCCCCATGCCAGGTGCACACCTGGTGAGGCTGGGCGGCGAGACTCATGGGGCTATACAGTACACGCCAAAGAAAAGGCCCCGTCACTGCCAAATGTCCCTCTTTGGAGCGACTGTGATATGACCTTGACAAGGCTGTATGAGCACTCATCTTTAGGATATGTACTTTAATTCCATGGCACATATTTGTATTTGTGAATTGTAGCACAATTTTTGTAATGCATAATATTTCATATAGACAACACCAGAATCTGAGTTTTGTGCCTTTGTGTTGGTTTATAATTATACATGGTTCAACGGATAGCACATAATGGGTGTAAAGGCGTCTGCGCGGGCGCGGCCCCCTGGAGACCGTGTTGGCCTGGTACCAGCTAATTGGAGGACCGGGAGCGGTAAAAAGGTTACCATCGATTTTTCTCCTTTTTTAACATATTTTGTTGTCGGATTTGTATATATATATATATATATATAAATATATATATTTATATCTATTACAGACTTTGGGTTAAAATGCGCCTGCGCGGCCCCCTGGAGACCGTGTTGGCCTGGTGCCAGCTAATTAGAGGTCCGGGAGTGGTAAAAAGGTTACCATCGTAAACAACTCGAGTAGTTACAAGTACCACCATACTTTTGGTTCGAATTCGAAACTTCGATTTTTTTGCACTAGGCGATAGTTACCGTGCTTTTGTTTTTTCTCGGTGAATAACGCTTTTTGGAAATGCATTTTACGGCTTAGTCTTGGAACAATGTGGGCATTTTTGACCCATACTACCATTATACATATGTTGGTAGACAGTATCCCCATGCTACCTCTTTTGGTCATTTTGGCACCTGGCCAATTTTGGCTCTGTGCCAAGGTCCCAAAGTCGGACTTTCGCTATTTTTCGCAAATTTTGGTCACAGAACTGGGTAGAAGCTGGAGAGGTCTAGTATCTTTTGTTGAAAATTACCAGTAGGGGTGCATAAAGTAACGAGGGGGATTTTTTAATTTTGCTCCCAGCTTTCAGGAGATGGGCCCAAACTTTGCATTTTTTGGCCTGTTTGGGCGAAACGTCCCACTTTTGCTAGAAATGCCCTAAAAGTCACTAAAAATGGCGTTTTTCGGCCTTGGGGTGGTGCCCATATATAGTAAATCAGGGTCGCTGAAACCGATGAGCATACTGTCGATACCGCCCGAAGTGACCACTGGTCAGCATAGCTCCCGTTGTTCCTCGCCCAGGGTCAAAGTTGGGAAAACTCACTATAAACAACGCTTTCCGGCGTTTTGGTTGGGGGCATTTATAGTATATAAATCGACTACGCTAGTTTCAATGGGCATATTGCCGAAATCGAGGGAGGTGACCACTGGTCACTACGTTCTATGGCTCTTATTGACCAGTGGTAAAGCCCCTTAAAACAGCGTTTTTCGGCGCTTTGGCTGGGTCTATATATATAGTAAATGGGCTACGCTCGTTTCAATGGGCATATTGCCGAAATCGAAAGAAGTGAGCAGTGGTCTTGACCAGTGGTCAAACCCCCTAAAACAGCGTTTTTCGGCGTTTTGGTCGGGGACATATAGTAAATCGAATACTCTCGTTTCAATGGGCATATTGCCGAAATGGAGGGAAGTGACCAGTGGTCACTACGGCCTATGAGGCCTATAGACCAGTGGTCTTTGGGGAGGCGAAAAAGTTTTATCCTTATACCACCTACAGAGGTTGCTGCGGCCGAAGCTTGGGCGGAGGTGAGAATTCAGTGGGATATTTATCTAATCAGTTTTCTGCTCTACCTACGGCACTGTTCAAGCTCCATGTATCCATTACCGCATTGCTGGAAAGGGATCCTTTAAAATGACAGAAGGACAAGAAATAAAACTGCTCCTCTGGAGCATGAAAAAACTAATGTGGGTGATGGTGAGGTTGCAAAATCAAGAGAGGACTAGTCTAAGCATATGGGGCTAGGTTCAAAAATAAAAGAGGGCTAGGTTGTGAGCGAATTAATATGGGCACAGCTTCGCCGAGCAACCCATATTCGCGGGATTTCACGTTTCGTCTTAGCTTAGAGCTATCAGTGTCAGTCAATAAAAAATTTAAGCAGTTAAATATATATAGCTGTTTGCATGCACTGTTAGACTAGCTAGGAATATATACGTAAATTATCATCATTTTGTTGTGTTGAACTACGGCTGGCTCTTCTATATATATACTAGGAGAGATCTAAGGATATGATGCTAAAGCTATTGGTCCAAGTCAGGAGGAAATAGAAGATCGTCGGAGAGTCCTAAATTATTCTTGAATATAAATTTTCGGTATAAATGGATACGTAAAATGCGATGGTTAGTATATATAAAGCGCTTATCGAAGAAAACATTTGCTAAAATAAAAGTTCGAATAAAGCTCAAACACATACCATAGCTGTAGGTTAAGAATTATAAACCAAATGTATCGTTGATATGCATATTAAAGACTATATAGTCCTCTCTTGATTTTGCAACCTCACCATCACCCATATCATATTAGTTTTCTCATACTCCAGAAGAGCGTTTTTATTTCTTGTATATTATGATTTTAGTATACACTATGAAACTGTTTTCAGTGAGGGTTAGCTTTAGTCTAACCTTTAATCTTTCTTTTTTCTCAACTTTAAGAAATGATCGAGTAATCACGGTTCAAAGTGATGTCTCTAAAAGGAGTCAACTCACTGCAATACAGAATTAGCAAAATTTGCAAAATTAGAACTAGTTCTGAATGAATTAATTATATACGTATACGTATATGAGCGCTCCCCTATAATATGGGTGTACAGGGCTCAGTGCGGCCCTTGAAGACCCGTTCGAGCTCTGTGCCAGCTAAATACTCAACGAAACTGGACAATTTTGGTATCGTTGGAATCTACACGACGAGTACTACAAGTCACAAAATAGTTTTGGTCAAAATTTCCAACTTTTAAAATTTTCGCTTCCGGGCAAGTTAGGTCCGTTTGTTTTTTTCCGTGTAAGTCACGCTTGGAAAAATGCAATTTTCTGTCGGAGTGTTAGAACGATCTGGGCATTTTCAGCAGGTGAAGTTAGGTTTTTCTGAACGTATATACCCCGAAAGTGAACCTTTTTGATATTTTTTCGCTGCCCGGCCAACCACCTGTACGGCCGGCCAAAAGTGGACTTGGCGCTAAAATGGCCAAAAATGGCCAATTTTTTGTCAAAGCTACAGGACTCAGGGAAGACGCTAGAGAGACGTGGTTTGTTGCATAAGGATCTACGGAAGGGTTTATATATATGTCCTAACGAGGGCGATTTTTGATACCTGGCCAGGATGGTTCTGGCGGCCGGCCCAAAGTTGGTCCGGCCAAATAGCCATTTTCGGAAAATTTCTAAGTTCCAACTCTACAGGAAATAGTAAAAAATAGGCCTAAATATGCTGTTTTGGGCCCTATAGTGGGACGCATGTAAGGGTTATCGGGGTCGCTGAACACGATGAGCATAGTCGCTGCTATCGTGCTGTACTGCTATGCAACAACCATAGCACGCTGTCTGTAGACTTACTGTAAACGGCTTAACATATGAAACTTGGCGAAAATCATGTCTGTAGTAAGGGGGAACTGTAGCTGTGTTAGTTGGTGCACTCTCTAGCTTCCACCGTGCTGTATGTGCTGCCCCAAACACAGCACCGTCGATAACAAGTTATTCATTCGTCACTGGTATTTGAAATTCGGCATACAGATAGTTTAGGACATGACAAACTATTATAGATACGTTTCGTATACTTATTACGATGTTACTATGTGGTTGCGCTGCAGTGACGTGCTGCAGAAGTACAGCACGGCCTATAACTAACTACAGAAAACTTGCAATCGTCTGAAATTTTGCACACAAGTGCAGAATAGCATTGCAAATCGTGCCGTATGAATTTCCTTCACTGGCAGTAAAGTTTGCAACTGGTTGCGCTGCAGTAGAGTGCTGCTGAAGTATATACAGCACGGCCTATAACTGACTACAGAAAACTTGCAATTATCAGGACATATAAGGCAACCTGCCCGCTACAGGTCGATGCCAGTTGGCCAAACGGACGATATGGAGGTGTGGCCATATCAGTTCGAGACTCTCCCTCCAGCGGGCCCAAAGGTCAGTTGGGGGAGTGTCGTTATAAAACATGCTCGGACTGTTATGGTCTCGTTCTACTGTTCTGCACACAAAAGTGTGGACGACAAGCCTTCGGCAAACTTCCTACATTTGGTGACGGCACCCTTGTATTAAGTAAGGTGACTTCCATTGAATGTCCCTAAGGGGCCTCGCGACAGCTCACCGCTAGCGGGCGGGAAGGAATACTTACTTACTTACTTACTTAATGATTGGCGGCATAGGTTAACGCGGGGGGGTCTGGGGGGGTCCAAGCCCCCCCCCCCAACCCCGACAAGGTACAAGCCCTACCGCCGTCGGGGACAAGGGGTAACGAAAAAAATGGTCAAGGGGTAAGCAAAAATAGCCGGAAAAAATTAGTTTTTACACTAAAATTTAAAAAAATTTCCGGCTTCGCCGGAATTTTTTAGCAAAAATTTTTAATTTTTCAGAAAAATCGGGCAAAATTTTGAGGTTTTTCCAAAAACTTGAAGATTTCTTGCAAATTTTACTAAAATTAGCGTTAATTTTTCGAAAAATTTTACAATTTATCCTTGAGGTACAAGCCCCCCTGAAAATGTTTGGTCAAGGTACAAGCCCCCTCAAAATTTTCTGGGGACAAGCCCCCCCCAGAACCCGACCCTATGTTAATGTATGATTGGCGGAATTTTTAAAGTTTCTTTCACACAGCTTTAACGTTTTTGCTATTTACTGAGAACCTTAAAAATGAAATAGGACAAGAATAAAATGCTCCGGTGAAGCATGAAAAATGCAATATGGGTGACATTCGGTTGTAAATGGACAGAGGAGTAGGTTTTAAAACGTTAATATGGGAGGGGCAGGTTGTAATGCTAGGAGGACTAGGTTAAAAGCGCACTAATATGGACCAGCTTCGCTGAACAACCCATATTCGCGGTCACTCATGCTCCACTCCACATGACATACGAGTAAGATCTACATTCTTCGGCTTTCATAGCAAGCGGGACGATTGTGAAATATTAAAGCTTACGTATTCCAAATAAACAATGCAGTTCTGGTAGAAAGGCGTTCAAGGTGTTTTTTCTGCAGTGTTAGCGCATAATCTTGTGTTAAGTTGATGCTAAAAGCAGTTGACATTATAGATTTGTATTATTAAGTTGTATAATAAGGAGCACGACCACAATATATACTTGCAGGCCATGCTGACAAAAATCGTACAATTTTCCGAAGAACTGCCAATAGCAACAGCAAGCAGCAGCCGATAGAAATTCTGGACAGTTTTCGCGAATATGGGTTGTTCAGCGAAGCTGGTCCATATTAGTGCGCTTTTAACCTAGTCCTCCTAGCATTACAAGCTGCCCCTCCCATATTAACGTTTTAAAACCTAGTCCTCTGTCCATTTACAACCGGATGTCACCCATATTGCATTTTTCATGCTCCACCGGAGCATTTTTATTCTTGTATATATATATCAAGGTATTTTTACAGGGGGGGGGGCGGGCCCCCCGAAATTGATCTCCCCCCCGAAAATGCCTTCCCCCCGAAATCACCCCCTCCCGGGAATTTTGCTTCCCCCCCCCCGGGATTTTCTGGCTTATTTTTAGGCCAAAATTTATGGGGGGGGCTCGAAGTTGCCCCCCCCCCCATGGCTCACCAAAAATGGGGGGCGGGCATATTTTTGGAAAAATTTAGCTAATTTTTTTACGTTTTTTGTCCGAAAAATGCCAAAAATCGCTAAAAAATGACTAATTTTAGGTGTTTTTTACGCTAAAATTGTGAAAATTTCGTTAAAAATCCGGCGAAGCCGGAAAATTTTTCAAAAATTTAGGGTAAAAAGGCAAAATTTGGCATTTTTTTTGGGTTAGGGGGGGGTTATGGGGGGGAGGTCGAAATTTATGGGGGGGACCTCGAATGGGGAGGTCGCCGAATGGGGGGCGGCCCCCACCCCCCCCCCCCGGTAAAAATAAGCCAGATTTTTTGAAGGCCCAAATTTTTGCCAAAAATATATAGGTCAATTTTCAAAATAATTTCCGGCTTCGCCGGAAATGTTTTCGTAAAAATAGCTATTTTTAGCTTAAATCCTGGCATTTTTGAGCACTTTTTGCATTTCACCATGCAAAATACGCCAAAAAATACCATTTTTGGCTCATTTTTGCAAAAAGTCTTCCCCCCCGAAAATGTCTCCCCCGGGCCCCCCCCCCCCGGGAAGCCCCCTCCAGAAAAAATCCCTAAAATATACCCTGTATATATATATATACAAGTAACAAAAATGCTCCGCACAAAAGAGGATAATATGTGTGTTAGGCCTATGTCTATTCTTTAAATTCCGGTTGAGAAAGGCATAAATCCGACACCGCAAAAGTTGCTCAGCTCACTTAGCGCTTTCATTTGATACCAAATTTTACCACTTTTGAAAAATTTTATTTTTGACCCAAAATCGCCTAAGTCCCCACCCCACCCCACCACAGCACTCTACAGCCACTTTGGGTGTGCAGTTCTATGGCAAAAGTTGCTCAGCTCACTTAGGGCTTTCATTTGGTATCAAATGTTAGCACTTTGGAAAAATTTTATTTTTGACCCAAAATCGCCTAAGTCCCCACTCCACCACAGCACTCTACAGCCACTTTGGGTACGTAGTTTTATGACAAAAGTTGCTCAGCTCACTTATTGCTTTCATTTGATGCCAAATTATACCACTTTTGAAAAATTTTCTTTTTGACCCAAAATCGCCTAAGTCCCCACCCCACCCCACCCCACCACAGCACTCTACAGCCACTTTGGGTATGCAGTTCTATGACAAAAGTTGCTCAGCTCACTTAGGGCTTTCATTTGATACCAAATTTGACCACTTTTGAGAAACTTTATTTTCGACCATTTGACTCTCCCACCCGACTGGCCCTTCAAACGGCAAAGTAGAACCAGTCCAGCAAAATAGGTACGTCGAACGGCAAAACGAATACCGGGAATGAGCTGGGCACACCAGAAAACCCCTATAGACAAAGTTTTGAGAGGCCAGGTAGAGCCTACTATGGACCTCCAGGAAGCGGTTTCCGACTTGACCCTCCAGACGGCAAAGTTAAGTAGAACCAGCCCAGCAATATAGACACGTTGGACGGCAAAACGGATACCGGGAATGAGCTGGGCACACCAGAAAACCCCTATAGACAAGGTTTTGAGAGGCCAGGTAGAACCTGCTGTGGACCTCCAGGAAGCGGTTTCCGACTTGACCCTCCCGACGGCAAAGTGGAACCAGCCCAGCAAGATGGGTGGGTTTGACTGTAAAACTGACTGCGGGAATCGATTCTCCGTCCCAGAAAACCATTGTATGGAAGATTTGAGCTTTCAAAGTTAAATAGATAGCGAGAAATTTCGATTTTTCATTTTTCGAATTTTCGCCATCTTTGACGGGCCACTGTGGTCGCTAGGGAAGTGATAGTGAAACGCAAGTTAGTTAGTTCAATATGTAATTTCTGAATATAAAAAGAAATCAGCTCCAGCTCGTAACGTTCGACCTGAGCGACGACCACAAAAATGGTCACTTTTCGCTATGAGCCGACTTTGCGGCGCTGTGGCGCAGCTGCGGCGCAAAAAAGGTGTGATTCTTAAATTCTTTAGAGGGTACTACTAGACTCCATAGCCCTTTAGGTTGAAGAAGTGAAACGGGCAATCATGTCACAAAAGTCGACTAGTGCTCCAGGAGAGGATGGTATCTCTGCATTGCTATGGAAAGCCGGAGACCACGCTGCCTGTCTTAGACTGACTCAACTCATTGCCATCATTTGGGATACAAATACCTTCCCTACAATGTGGAAGCGCTCAATCTTGGTACCAGTTTTCAAAAAGGGCGACAAAACCGATTGTAGAAATTACCGCGGAATATCACTGATAGACGTTTGCTACAAAATCCTAGAAGCGGTAATCCTGAACAGAATACGAAGCCCTGTGGATCAATTGCTGAGAGAAAATCAAGGTGGCTTTCGCCCAGGACGAAGCACTTCTGATCAGATCATGGCTCTTCGGCAGATCATCGAACAGAGGAACGAATTTTGGAAGCCACTGATTGCAGTCTTCGTGGATTTCAAAGCTGCCTTTGATTCGGTTGATCGAAGCAGCATGTATGAACTGCTCCGTTTCCTCGGTCTGCCAGACAAGATTGTGGCCGTGATTGAGTCTATGTATGATTCCAGCACTAGTTCTGTTCGGATAGGTGTGGATTGTTCTGACCCATTCCCAGTAACTACGGGGGTGAAACAGGGAGCGTTACTGTCGCCAGTACTCTTCAACATTGTCCTGGACGCTGTTCTGAAGAAGTCAATGGAATCCTGTCATGGCATAACTATAGGTGGTCACAAGCTGACTGACCTTGATTACGCTGATGACATCGTTCTCTTGTCAGACTCGATAGCGGATATGCAACGTATGGTCGACAGGCTCAGTGAATTCGCCGCTTCCTTTGGGTTGACTATCAGTATCGAAAAGACCAAATGCATGCGCAACACTCCGGCTGGCCCTGGCGCGATTACTCTGCAAGGAACTCGCATTGACGAAGTTGACCGGTTCTCCTATCTTGGAAGTGTGATTACGATGTGCGGGGAATCGTCCTTCGAAATCAGTTCTCGATTAGCGAAAGCACAGTGCGCTTTCTCTCTTCTTGGTCCCCAGCTTTGGGACTCAGATAGTGTGACTCTTAACACGAAATTGAAGGTGTATTTTGCCGCCGTTAGACCTGTGCTTTTATACGCTTGTGAGACGTGGCCACTTAAAGTAGCCGACTCTGCACGCTTGCAGTCCTTCGAATTCCGTTGTTGAAGAAGAATTCTCCATGTCCGCTACAGCGATAGGGTCTCCAATGCTGAGATCCTTCGACGTATCAGTTTCCCTAATTTGGCAGTGGAGGCTGTCCGCAAACGTCGCCTAGGATATCTCGGCCACATCTTGCGTCGAGATCCGTCTAACTGGACGCGATTGGTTGTTGTTACTGACCCTCCAAATTGTTGGAAGAGACGGCCTGGTGGTGTCCGCCTGAGCTGGCTGCGACTAATCCAGAAGGACTTGAAAACACTCAAATTGGGCCATACGTACCACACCTGGGAAAGAGATTGGAAAAACATCTTGGCTGAAATTGCAGAAGACCGGAACCAGTGGGACATACTTATTCGAAGAATTCTGTCAGCGGAAGCAGGCGATCCCGGCCGGGCGCCTCATTAAGCAAGTAAGCAAGGTCACGTGAAAGCGGCGAACATTATGTACAATACAACCATCAAATAGGAGAATCCGGAAAAGAAACATCGCCGCCATAACCGGTCCGGGGCGCAACTTTTTAACGGTAAGTGATACGGGGCTGAAACTTCACAGACATACTAAACTCGGTGTGCTCTACAATTTGCGCATGAAATCTGCGCAGGATTTTGCGCAGCTTCTGCGCAGCTTATTTTACACTGTCTCCAGCCACTTTTCGCACATATTATAGGGGTCGGTGCCGCGACCCCTATGATATATATGTATTGTATATGGATCTGTCATTTTTATGTCCCTGGAAATATCCCTCTACCTCTTTTATTCACTCGGTCCACCGTTTTGACATTTACAATAGCTGTGCTAGATTTCCTTTATAACATATATACGAAGTTAGTTTTATATATAAGTTATACGTATGTTATATACCATGTGTATATATACTTTTTGTCAATTGATATTATATAGTAGATGTATACCTACATAATATACGTATTTCTATATATAATAAATTTTTGGAGAAGCCGACGTTTAGCCTTAGCAGTCTCTTTCTTGTCCCTGCAAGCTCTAGCTCAACTCAGCTTTCTGGCCAACAAAACTGAGATAGCTAGCTATTGGGGTAGTATATAGATTGGTTTGAAAACTCAGAAAAAGCACTATATCTAACGTATAGGTAGCATATGTATGTTGTATTATGTATATATAGTGCCGTTGCGTGCATAGATATATTCACGTATATATATAATGCACTTACGTATAAATGTATATATTATATATTATAATACATTATATATATATTCATATTGCTGAGCTAGCTTCGTCCATAGATTGGTTATCTTAATTATCAACATTCACGAGTTGTACGTACGTATTTTGCTTTTCAGGCTTCATACTCTAAAAGCCTCTGCGTGTGCTGAGTTTTCCTTGTATAGATCCCTAGCATGGACAAGCGGTGAAGAAAAAGTAGCGAAAAATACGTACCATATGTGTAGATAGATATATACATATGAAGCACGTGTTCTGAGTAAGCATATGTACGTTACGTATGTATGAATTAGAAACGGGTATAGATATGTGCAATTATATATGCGTCGAAAGTACCATAGCAAAGGTTACGTAGTGATCGGTCGGAAGTGGGGTATTGCCTGGCAGAACAGAAACTGCTCCGAACAACCAAAGTAGCATTTCAAAGAGCAATGCTTATGTCAACTAAGACCATGCTATGACTTGCTATGCTATGCTTATGACCATGCTATACAAAAATTCTCAACTTCTGCGAAGCTCGACCGTCGACCCCCAGGGGATGGCTTTTTCCTAGGCAAAAGTTTGTGGGGCGGAGTCTGGGGGCGGGGGAAGTTTGGGGAGTGACGGATTTCTGGGGGGGGGGGAAGAAATTGTTTCCGAAAATGGTTGAAAAAGGTTATTTTTTGCAGCGGAGCCGGCAATTTAACTTTTAACCTAAATTTAAGCGCAAAGCTAAAAATATATATATACTGAACCGAAACATGACAAAAAATCCGGCGAAGCCGGCAAATTTTTTTAAATTCACCCTAAAAACATTATTTTTTGTTGCCTTCAAAAGTCTGGTGGCCGGCATGCTCTAATCCTGGAGGGGGCAATTCTGGGGGCGACCAAAGTCTGGGGGCGAGGAAACTGCCAGACTGACATAGCAAAGCTCTGCCTCCGGGTACGGGTACTTTTTAGCTGTGATATGGAGGGATAAGGATAAGGATTTCCGAGGCGGGGAAAGACTGTTTGCCAAAAAGCCAAAAGTAGTATTTTTGGCATAATGTGTTTAGAGTCGCGGCAGCGACTCCTGTAATATGTGTAAAAAGTCCCTGCATGGAGACAGTCTAAAATTAAGCTTAACTAACTTAAATTAAACTAACTAACGGTCCAGGTCAGGGTTGGGACTCTCGGTCTCGGACCGAGACCGGAAATTTTTTGAAAACGCCAAATTTCAGCGAAAATTAACTGACGAGATGCGAAAACCGTACGTATATATCTGGCTTTTTCCTAGGCAAAAATTTCTGGGGGGGGAAGTCTGGGGGGCGGTCCCCCCCCCAGGTCTGGGGGGGGCACGGATTTCTGGGGGGGGAGAAAATTTTTCGACAAATGCTTAAAAAATAGCTATTTTTTGCTACTGAGCTAAAATATTAACTATTTTTAACCTAAATTTAAGCTTAAAATAGCTAAAAAATGCTTAAAAATGTCTAAAAATCCGGCGAAGCCGGAAAAATTTTTCAAAATTTACCCTCAAAACCCTATTTTTCCGGGCACTTAAAAGTTCTGGGGGGGGGAAGGCCCGAATCCTGGGGGGCGGCGATTCTGGGGGGGCGACCCAAGTTTGGGGGGGAACGAAATTCTGGGGGGGGCCGCCCCCACCCCCCCCCCACTGTAGGAAAAAGCCAGTATATGTTTGTTGTGAAGTCACTAATACTGGGCGAAACTAGAAAAAACTAAGTGTAAGCTTTAAATGTCAAGTCTCGGTCTCGCCCAAAAGCCGAGACATGGCCAGTCTCTGTTTTTGTCTCGGTACCCTGGGGCCGGTTCCGCAAAACTTCGCCTCGCATCCTAACTAGCATGCGAGAACTCGCAGCACTATTGTAGTCGTCGAGTCAAGTGTACCATAAAACTTTTCACGTGACTCGACAAAATTATCTAAGCGAGTGCTGCAACTCTATATACAAGCTAGCAGTGCTGTTGCGAGCGCTAGTGCTGCGAGTGCGAGTTATTATATTAGAAAGTATCATAATTATTAAAAAAATTATAACTCTCGAATAATTCAACCAAACTACAAACAATTTTAGGAAGGAAATTATTTCAAATACATAATAATATATATATATATATATATACAATCAACCATAAAAATTTGAGCACAAATTGACGAAGCAAAAAGAAATTATGAATGTTTTTCGATCAGGGGCCGGTTCCATAAAAGTTTGCGAATACTAGGGTGTGTATAAAACCCTGCGCGGCCCGGCCAACCTGCCTCACAGAGCTGAGAGAGCCCTGCTAAAACCCTGCCTGGCCCATTGTGATAGTTTAAAGTGGAAATGTCCAGTAAAAGGTCACGCGTGTAAATCATGCATACGTGTACATATATGTTTATGTGTATGCGTATGTCGTGTATAGCCATGGGGTGAAAAAAAACCCACCCCCTTTTTGGGGGGAAAAAAAACCCACCCGCCTCCTGGGTCACGGGTTGGAGCTAGGAGCTCCAAAACATACCAGCAGAAAGCGCGACTCTTTCTAACCTATGTGTGCAAAGATCAGGTCATTTGGTTCACTCTTGCTCATTTTATGACATTTTGAAAATGATACCTACTTTTTGGTCCAACCTTCCAAAAATTTGGCAAAAGTTTGGACCGATGTAACTTTTGACTGGGTTGGGCTAGAAAAGTTTTGCAAATATCTGCAATGATGGCAAGTCTTCCTCTTTGCACACAGCAAAAATTAGACCGATCCGATGCACCGTTAGACTGGCACATTGCCAAACGTGGCGGGGGAAAAAACCCACTTTGGGGGGAAAAAACCCACCCAAATTTTTTTGAAAAATTTTTTACCAGCTCAACTGGGAAACAATTCGGGACTGTAGTACGATTTTATCGAGGACGCTGCGTCACCCTATGCTGTCAGATTTGGACAATTTTGAATACTTGGGTAGCTAGAGGCATAAAACCCTAAAAGTGCAATTTCGCTGCTGGATGACCCAGCAGAGGTCTAATTGTGACTTTTAATAGCCAATTGTACGTAAAAAACCATTCTCTACACGTTAGAATAATAAGTTTTATCAAATTACATAGTTTTTAGCATTTTTCAAAAATTGCCCTATGTTTATGTGTTAAACTTTATGAAACCTGTCCATTTGATGCTGCATTTTCAATGGCACATGAGATCTCAAAAAAAGCTACCTAGGTTGGGTTTTTTTGACTCATACTAACTAAAAAAGAGTTGAATTTTACACAGGAAGTGTCAGAATCGCGCTACGACAATTTTTAGGACCTGTGAGGGGTGGGTTTATTTTCCCCCCATTTGGGTTTTTTCCCCCCATTGGGTTTTTTTTCCCCCGCTACTTTTTGCATTATACCGGCCTAACGGTACAACCTAGAGAAGTGCAAATGGGCTTAAAAGAAAGTTCTAAGTACGCCAAGTACGATGGTATATAGAGTTCTCAGCTAGCCCTTATAACAAAAAAGTTCCAGCCAAAATCCGAAAAAGTGGGTTTTTCCCCCCCATGGCTATACATATATTGTTTGACCTTTAGAATTGAATGATAATTACTTAAACTCCACAGCACTTATATACTGTATTCAGATTACAGTTCATATTATATAAGACCTTTAATTGCTTGTGATACACGTTACGCTTTAAAAATGAATGTTTATTATTAATGAATGTACAGTTGATGAAAAGTCAGCGTCTTTTGAGTAAAATACTGTGTATATATTTACGCAAAAACTTAATTTATATACAACGCAAAAAATTAATTTACACAGTGAAAAACTAATTTACACAACAAAATACACAGCCAAACTTTTGAAAAAGTGCTCCGAAAAAATAGTTTTGAAGTCTTTCTATTTTTAAAAAATCTATTTTTAAAAACTCTAATTTTTAATATTCGAAAAAGTATTTAAGTATAATTAAAAGTTTTAAATGACAAAGTCAAATATATAAAACGAACCTCTCAAATAGTCCAGTGAACTAAACTTGGCTAATTTATACCAAACTTAATTGATAACATAGCTAAAGTAAGCAGTGTAAGCTAAAGTTGTAAGAACATAAGAAAACCTCTGTGTATGCAAGTTTTCAGCAAAATTTCATTAAACAATTTTCGGTCCCCCTAGCTTGTCCCTTACCAAACTAAGACTTAAAATTTTTAAAATTTTAAAATTTTTGAATTTATCAGCCTCCGGTATGCACCCAGGATCTTTTGCGCTTAGTATAAGCTAAAGTTGTAAGCTTGACATGTAAGCTTATATATAGTGAGCTAACGAAAAGCTGAATCGAAAAACGGATTTCAGATTTGTGCTCAGCGCCCCAGAAAACCCCTGTATGCACGTTTTCAGCAAATTTTTTTTCAAAAAGTTTTTGGTTCACCTTAATCCCCCCCTTACCAAACAAAAATTTAAAAATTTTTAAAATTTTTTAAAATTTTAAAATTTTTTAATTTTTCAATTCAGCAGCCTCCAGTATGCACCCACACCAAATTTCGAAGTTATTGGTCAAAAAATCAAAAGTTAGGGCTGGGGGGGGGAAGCGCAAAAGATCCTGCACCCATACAAAATTTCAAATTATTGCTCAAAAAAATCAAAAGTTAGGGCTGTGGGGAAATCGCAAAAGATCCGAATACTGGAGGCTAGTGACTTAAAAAATTAAAAAATTTTTAAAATTTTAAAAATTTTAAAAGTAAAAAATTTGGTTCCCTTACCAAACAAAAATTTTAAAAGTTTTTAATTCACCAGCCCCCAGTATGCACCCACACCAAATTTCAAAGTTATTGGTGAAAAATCCAAAAGTTAGGGCTGGGGGGGGAAGCGCAAAAGATCCTGCACCCATACAAAATTTCAAATTATTGCTCAAAAAAATCAAAAGTTAGGGCTGTGGGGAAATCGCAAAAGATCCGAATAATTCTTTTAAACGAATGATTATGAAAAACTTCCATTTTATTGTTTATTTTAAAGTCTAAACAGTTCATTTGTTACGACTATATATAATAGGTATATAATAATGATAAGAAAACTAGTTTCCTTTTTCAATTCAATGTCCTCTTCTATGATGCTTTGATGTAGCTAACTTGAGCTT
>JASAND010009960.1:0-31462 GCA_030248195.1 Trissonchulus latispiculum
TCCCCAATTATTAAGAACGCCAGCTGATTAATATAACAGGACTGCAACTATTTTCCTACCTAGAACTGATTTAAACTGCCAGTCCGCTAATCGGACATTTATTACAAGGCTTTATCTAGAGCTAACTGACTACCAATCCGCTAATCGGACATTTGTTGTGAGACTTTTAATTGTGACAGATTTCTACCTATTTTATGCATTATCTTCATTTCTAACCTGGTTAGTGTTGGATTTCATGGTTGCGGCTCATCCGACCCCTAATCGCAGGGCGACCTACACGGATGACCGGAAATCCGACAGACCTGCAGACCTAATAGGGGGTCCCCGTGACCCTAGGCTGCAGAAATCTGCCCTAACCGTCAAACAGAACAACATTAGACAAAATTTCACATTGCATTTACTCCGAAACTGGCAATTTTACATCAAACACGCGTCTAAGCTTTAACTGAGATAAATTCTCTAATTAGTTGCGAATAGGGGCCAACTCAATTTGGCCCATTTTCTGCCTAATACCTGAGCAACTGCACATTCATTCTGGTATTTCCAAGACCCTTATCAAACAAAGGGAGTTTACATGGTCTGCCCTCAATCACACTCACAGTCACACTTTGGTTCAGAATTCACACTTAAAAAGGGGCTAAACTTGGAACCTCATAATCCATAAGGAATTTACCCAAGAAGCCGACTACGTAAATTTAGGATTCACATTCACACAATTATGGTCACAATCACACCAATAGTTACACAAACGACTACACATCATAATACGAATCCTAACATTTTCCTACCTAAATCTACCTATTCTTTGTATGCACATTTTTGTTATAGTTTTGGAATTAACGGGTCTCCGTCTGGAGCCCAGATTTTGTAAGTTTGAACTTTAACTGAGACTATAAATTTTGGAACTTTGAGAATTTTGTTGGAAAGCTAACGAGTAATAATTGCTCGGCAATTATTACTAAACAACAATAATCAATTCCGCTAAGGACAGCTTGATTAAATTAACATAGGGGAAGCCGGCCATTCCCCTCGAAAAGGCTAAATAATTATTAGTTAAAACAGTTTCTGAGTTTTAATTCCTATTAACTTTAAGTAACCGACCTACACAAACAACATAACACAATTACAAACAATATTTTTGACTTTAGTAGTGCCTAACTGTACGAATATGGCCGACAATTCCTAATTGCCGGCTGTGGGGAGAATTATTCCCTTGGGAATTATTCCCCATTATTCGTACAGTTAGGCACTACTGAAGTCAAAAATATTGTTTGTAATTGTGTTATGTTGTTTGTGTAGGTCGGTTACTTAAAGTTAATAGGAATTAAAACTCAGAAACTGTTTTAACTAATAATTATTTAGCCTTTTCGAGGGGAATGGCCGGCTTCCCCTATGTTAATTTAATCAAGCTGTCCTTAGCGGAATTGATCTAGTAGACTTAACTCAATTCAGAACACGAGGTCGTAACCAAGGGACCTCCTATCTCAACTCAAGGGTGGGTCCCCACTCAAAATCCCTTCATTACTAAACAACCCCAAAAAATATGCAAAAGGAAAAATGTCTGGCCACGAGGGCTCGCTGATAAAAAATGAAGAACTGGCCACGAGGGCTCGCTGATAAAAAGTGAAAAAACTGGCCACGAGGGCTCGCTGATAAAAAGTGAAAAAACTGGCCACGAGGGCTCGCTAATTTTGAATTAATAATGAGCCAAAAAGGGCTACATTTTGATTAAAATAAAAGGCCCGAAGGCCGAAAAGCAAAAGTAAAAACAGGCCGAAAAAAGGCCATCTAAAACCTAGAAAAAGTGCGTTTCTAGTGCGTCTGGCCGAGCATAGTACGCTCATATGGCCCTAGATCGTGTGTGTGTATTGCTTCGTGTAAACTCAGATCTTCTCCTCTGACCTGTGTGGGCCAGAGGAGGTCCTAACTCGTGTTCCTAAAGGGGGGTCTAAATGCGTTGGGGATTCTCCGGCCAAAACGCTGGCACACCAGGAGAACGCATTGAAGAGAGGGGGGACACACGGCCGCTCTCGGCCGGAGCTGAAGCAATACTGACTGGAAATTTTGAATTTCCAGCCTGCCGCCCTCACGCCTGTTGGCGGTTTCTTTGAGGTGGACGGGATTTCCAGACTCTTCTGGAAATCCCCTTTGTGGGTGCAGACCCGACGTGGGCTGTTTGCACGCCTGGCCCACCGGAATAGAGATTTATGGGGGGTCTAGAATTATGACCCCTTTGTGTGACAAATTTCCAGAGCTGAATCTCCAGAAACTTTCCAGACTTTTTGGTTAACACGTAAAGGTAACCAAAGGGGAAAGTTTCTGATAAAAATATAAATTCTCTTGAAATGGAAAACGAAACAGTATGAAAAAATGGCCTCTCGGGGCCCAATATGAAAAAACAAATATTAACTACCGTGGTTGTTGTAAACTTTTGTAAAATTTGTGTTTTGCATTTTTTAGGCGCTCCCTTATTCACTGACCCCTTTCTCTTCCTTTTAGTCATGATTTTTCGGCCAGGAACAAGGGAAGCCGCCTTGTTAATCCCAGCGACAATTGCTCTCCCTCAATAGCGCTGGAAGTTCCTACCGTAAGGAACAGGAGGGCAATTGTTGCGCAAAAGTTGTGCATACAAAGAGTTACGTATTTTTCTAGCTACTAAAAACTACATAATAATAATCTACGTACGTAATTACCTAAGACCACTTAGTTTCATTTTATTCAAACAATTTGGGAGAGGGTTACGCCCCCTCCGAACCTATTGTTACCTATGAAGTACGCACTAAGTCTTCCTCTGCGAGGCAAGTCTTCGCTGGGAGAGGGCCAACAGAAGCCCAAGAATGGATAGGGGGATGAATGAAAACAGGAATGGGCGTAACAACAAGTGTTTGTTACGCCCACTTAAGGAGTTTACGTAAGGTTAAAAGTAAAGAATTAAATTTTAAAGTTACAAAACTATTTTAACCTATATCTTTCGCAATATTGGGAGTTAAAAGACCGGGTTTGGAGTTTTGGAACCAGGAAGAAATTGCCTTTCAGATAAACCTAAGTTATATTTTCACTAAAAATCTTCAAAATTCATTAATTATTGCCTAATTACCACTAATTAGACCTAACTAGCACATATTAGTGCTCCAAAACCATATTTCACACACCTAGCTACGAATAATTAGATTTAAATGACCCATCTTCCAACGTACGATCGTATATGTTATTCTTAACTGCAGTTTCTGTAATAATTCACTACTTTTCGAGTGATACCTTTGATAAACTTTTCTCTTCACTAGTATAAGTTTACTTTAAATGAAATTTCGAACCGTTTTCGAACAACAGGAGGCCCGTTAAGGCCTGGGGAAGAGTAACGACTCCTCCGTTAGTTGATCAGAGGCTATAGTTGGGGCCTATTACTGACCCTGGAGTGGTAACGACCTCTCCGTTAATAGTTAGCCCTGATCGATCCTTATTAGCTCATATTACGCTAGATTCCTATTCTATTCTGGCACTACATATGCAGATTGTGACGCTATTTTTATCCTTATTTCTGGCACCTAGATTCTACTGAGTTCCTATTCGCTTCTTGTGCTGTTCATTCGTGTTCTAACACTATTACAAACCTAGTTTCTTAACCACGCTAGAACCTATGTCCCGTTTAGTAAGTTTTGGAATGATTTGAACCGGCTGGCAACTCTGATACTCACAAGATCAAAAATAATTACAAAGACTGCTTGGACATTCACACACTGCATTCTAAGTTCTGGACACTGGATTTCAAAAGCAACAAACAATAACAATACCCATTCAGACCGCGATTCGTGGTTTTATGCGTTTTCTTAACTTTTTGACTTTTAACTCATCCATAACATTACATATGCATATAAACAGCTGAAAATTTTTTCAAGGGGGGCCCCGACACCCCAAAGGGAGGGGCCCAAATCGCAAAGGGGGGCCCGGGCCCACCGCCCCTCCCTAGCACCGCCACTGGGCATAGGTGTGTTAGGGGGGGTGGGGGGCCCCCACCAAAATGACAAATTTTGGCGCCCCCCCCAGATTTTCAGATTTTTGGTACCCCCCCCCCCAGATTTTTGGCCAAAAAGTGGCCAAAAATGGCATAAAATCGGAAATTTAGTGGGGGTCCCCCCACCCTCCGTCGGACCCCCCCCCAGAATTTTTGCCCAGCCACACCTATGCCACTGGGGTGGGGTCGGGATCGGGAAGACAAGTCCATTTGATTTGGGGGAGGGGTCCCCCACGCCTGTTCCCCAGGTACACCTATGGCCCTATTTCTTTAAAGATTAAAATGGTCGGATTAAACGCTTAGTAGCACTTTAGTTGAAAAATCCATAAAACTAAATCAATAAAACTGTTATTTCGCTTTCCCATTTTTTTGAAAACAATCAAAAAAATACCGTTTATTTTCTATTCTAACGGGGGCTCCAGTTGTTGTCACTGGCGATTTTAATTTACCTGGGGCAGATTGGAAAATTCCGCAAGCTCCCACCACATACATACAAGCAGAGTGAATTCATGAACTTATTTTTGGAAAATGGTTTCTCTCAAAAGGTTTAATGCCCTACGAGGGGAAAATCCACCCTAGACCTTGTCTTTGAAAGCGAACCAAGACTGATTTCTAGTGTCAAAATTCAGTCACCTGTTGGGAATAGTGACCACTGCTGTGTTCCGGTCTTTGGGTGAGCCCGAAATGCCAGTAACAATAGCACTTTCGGATGCTGTTCGGTCACCTGGGGAGGAAAATGCAAGGGTCGGTCCGGTTAGGAGTTTCCTGGTAACGGTTATGGGGTTAGTACAGATTTGCTTTTAATCTCTTCTTTAACTCTATCAATGTGATTTAGGCAAGAGAGGTGGGGATAACAACACCAATCTCCATAACGAAAGATGAGATGGTAAAGATAATTTTGAAATGTAAATAACAAGGTTCAATTTGAGTATGAAAGTATGAAGTTCACGACTGGTTTTAGGTCCCACGGATGATTCGGTGCACTTCCAAATTGTCTCTGCCTTCAGCAACTAAATCAAGCTTCGACGCCTTCGATTAAAGTAGGTACCTATTATCAATAATGACTCGGTCTGATTCCAAGAGCACTGATTCCAACTAATTCGCACTGAATTCCTGAATACGCAATTAACTACTGGCAATCCTTAATCAATTAATCAGAGGCAGATTTGACTGGTTCAGGCAGGATCTATCCTTCGTCCGCACCTGAATCAAATGGGTTAGGACCCATTAGTACAAGTTATAGGTGCGGGATTCGAACCCAGCAACCATTACTCACATTCTTGGCTTTCTGAACATGAACTAGGCTTGTAACTTGAGTCGATTGCGGAAACTTGAAATTTTGGCGAGAATATCGTAGTTGTGGGTAGTTTTGACAACATCACTGCACTAGAGATTAATCTTGGGCGAAATACCATTTTTCGGACAATTTCTTGCACCCGCGTGCAAGAAATTGTAATTTCACCTCGATTTCACCGTGCATAACTTGCTTCTGTGCAGTTCAACTCGGAACCGTGAAATTGAGGCTATTTTAAGCCTTTTTCGAAACAGACAGATATTTATTTGTCCCGGAACAAGTGAAGTTAATTTGTTCAGGCGTAATCAAATCTAGGACCTTTCGTTTTCCAGGTCCGAACGAGAAAGGTGACAACTTCCTGTTTTTAACCAATATTAACTAATTAGAAAAACGTTAACACGCAGATTTGGTAAGAATGCAATAGCTCGGTTTAGAACCTCCAGTTTTCCGGGTCCTAAACGAGGAAGGTAACAACTTCCTACTTCAACAAGTATCAAACTTCGGAAACTGGCTGAACTCATGAATCTTGATAATTTTGCATTTATTGAAAGATGGTTCTAGTAAGCTATCCATGATATCCACGTAACTAATTGTTATTTTACTTATTTCAGGTATATTATCAATTGCTGCTTAGTATTAATTAAAATTACTGATTAGTAGATGCTTATTATTGCCATTTGTGAACAATTATCATGAACCAAGTTTGTAACAGCTATCAGCTGAGCAAGATTGATCTTTTACCCTTGCCGAACGGTATAATACAGAATTTTGCTAGGTTTGTCTTCAAACGTAAGCAAGCACCGACTTGAGATGGTGCCAGACCGTCCTTGCGGTCATAATTGCGAACGAAACTTGAGTTGAACATGACTAAATCGACTGGAAATGGCGATAACGATATATACCGGTTTTGAACTAAAAGAGACGATAGCTGTCATTATTACAAACGAATTGCACGTTGAATATGGCTAATTTGACCAAAAATAGCAATAACAATGTGTATTAATTTCCCTCCCCGAAATAATGGCTTTGCCCCCCTGAAAAATTGGGCAAAAGAAAAATTTTACGAATAAAAATTTTAAGAAAAATAAAAAAAATTTAATTTAAATAATTTAACTTTATTAGAAACATACACAAATTATACATTAATGCTTCAAATTAGCTCAATATTGATGCATTTTCTACACCATTAAAAAATTTTCGCGCCTCCGGCGCGAATTTTGGCTATTTACATTATCAAAATTATTATTTTTCATCAAGCATGCTAACAAATGTTTGTATATATAAGTTGCTTTGCAGTTTTGCTGTTATCTGCGTTATTGCCAACATCATCAGCTTTGGCATAATTGGTTGATTGATATCATCAGAATACGCAGTTCTTACGTAATGCAAGCATCCTAATGGTTTCAGTTTTCGGGCAAGACAGTAAACGTAGAAAATAGCAAATAAAAGTACAAAATGTTGTTAGTCAATTGATAAATGATTTATAAAGAATTAAATGTTTCAATAGCGTTTAATTGCAAAATTTAAAAATTTTCTCAACTTTTGGGGGGCTCAGCCCCCCAGACCCCCCATTTGAAACTTAGGGTATCGCTTTCAGTTGTAACAAATCGAAACATGAACCATAGAAGACTTTTGAATTAATAGGACAACTTGCAGTATATATATAATACACAGTGTGCATATAATCGTTACGCAAAAATAGAAAATTTTACATCCCACCCCTCAAAAGTCCTTGGTCAAAACCGCCCCCCCTGAAAATTTTTTGTACCTACGCTACTGCCTATGCCCATTGCCCATCACATTTCGCAGGTCGACAAGATTAGGGTACATAGGAGGGTGGGTTAGCAGGTTTTGGATTGGGTGGGATCTGAAAAAATCGAATTTAGGGGAGGAGTTTGTTTCACTAAAAATTTAAGAAAAATTATGCGATTTTGCTAAGAAACGCTATTTACAACCAAAAATTAGCAATATTACAACCGATTTGGTCTTTTTCGTTCCAAAAAAAATATATTTTGCAAATATTTCGATTTTTTATTTATGAGCAAAAACTTTGAAAATTTTGAGTGGGATCTGGCAACTTTGGGTGGGTGGTGGAGTGAGGGATTTGGCCATTTGGGGGTGGGGTCTTCCTCCAAAATTTCGAGGGTGGTGCAGTAGCGGCGCCAGGATTTTTTGAAGGGGGGGGCCGACCCAAAACTCCGGCGACCTTTTTTGGGAAATCCAAAATTTTTGCCAAATTTTAGCAAATTTTACCTTCCTTTTCCAAAACATTTCTCAAATTGTAGCCAAAATTTTTCGGTTTTTTAGCAAAAATTTGCAGATTTTAAAAAAATTTCTTAAAAACACGCAAATTGTGCATATGAACAGCTGAAAATTTTTTCAAGGGGGGCCCCGACACCCCAAAGGGAGGGGCCCAAATCGCAAAGGGGGGCCCGGGCCCACCGCCCCTCCCTAGCACCGCCACTGGGCATAGGTGTGTTAGGGGGGTGGGGGGCCCCACAAAATGACAAATTTTGGCGCCCCCCCCAGATTTTCAGATTTTTGGTACCCCCCCAGATTTTTGGCCAAAAAGTGGCCAAAAATGGCATAAAATCGGAAATTTAGGGGGTCCCCCCACCCTCCGTCGGACCCCCCCCCCCAGAATTTTTGCCCAGCCACACCTATGCCACTGGAGTGGGGTCGGGATCGGGAAGACAAGTCCATTTGATTTGGGGGAGGGGTCCGCCACGCCTGTTCCCCAGGTAGACCCATTGCCCTATTTCTTTAAAAATTAAAATGGTCGGATTAAAGGCTTAGTACCACTTTAGTTGAAAAATCCATAAAACTAAATCAATAAAACTGTTATTTCGCTTTCCCAGTTTTTTGAAAACAATCAGAAAAATACCGTTTATTTTCAATTCTAACGGGGGCTCCAGTTGTTGTCACTGGCGATATTAATTTACCTGGGGCAGATTGGAAAATTCCGCAAGCTCCCACCACATACATACAAGCAGAGCGAATTCATGAACTTATTTTTGGAAAATGGTTTCTCTCAAAAGGTTTAATGCCCTACGAGGGAAAAATCCACCCTAGACCTTGTCTTTGAAAGCGAACCAAGACTGATTTCTAGTGTCAAAATTCAGTCACCTGTTGGGAATAGTGACCACTGCTGTGTTTGTTTTGATGTATGTACAAAGCCCCTTCCCTCAAGAAACAGTTATATTTTGCTGGGACGAAGTAGATATTGGCGGCATGATAATTGCTCTTGAAATGGTAAATTGAGGTAACTTTTTTGATTCTTATCCACCTGTAAACGATAAATAACTAAATTTCAAGGAGCTGACTTCAGATTATTGAAAGATATGTGCTGAGAAAGACTTTCACGGTTGGAAATAAACCTATGGGTGGATTGCACCAAAAGTTAAAGTTTAAGAATAGTAGGAGAATAGCTCAGGTATAGTTATTCTTGAGCTATTCTTCTGCTATTCTGGACCGATTATTTCCCTGCACAACTCGGGGTTTGCTGAAGAATAACTAACCTCGAGAATAACAAAGGTATAACTTTTATTCCGCAGGTTATCACGTGCAGCTGAAGTTGGCCAATGAAAATCCACAACTTCATTCATAAATGTGAAAGAATAGCAGTGGAGCAGCTAGAGAATAAAATTATGCTCCTGTTATTCCTGAGCTGTATTTTTTCTAACGCAGATTACAAATTTGTAACAGCAATTTTGTGTGTTCAATTTGAAATTAAATTTTCTCAATCTCTTCTTCCCTCAATTGTTTCCCAATTTTATTTTCACCATGGAGGAGTTTTTGTTTGTAGTGGCTCAGCATTATTGTGGCTCTCCTTCTGAACCGAAAAATGCTGCTCTCCGCAGACCGTTTCTACATACGGACAAGAGGCGGAGAAGCAAATGTAATGAAGTGGCTAAGATTAGGCTCCAATTCTCTTTCCATTAGAATTCCGTTCCGTTTCGGTTTAACAAGACACTAGCTCTGGGTGACAACCACTTCAAAGCACGGAAGGTCGGCACGTTTATCCGGAAGGTAAACTTAGGCACTGGGTTCTCAAAAGGTGGTGTGTCCAAAACTGAGAATTCCTTGCGGCCAACCTGGATTGGGGTCTTGATCGTGAGTCCGTTTGATAGGGGTAGGACTTCTGCTGATCTCTTTAGCAAGCGGGGTCGACACTTGCTTTCCAGGGGATGAATCTGGTTCAGTAACAATGAACTCTGCTGAATAGATCTTGATTGACAAATCAAGATCCCGAATCTGTGATGATGTCTTTGTAGGGCCCAAGGGGTCAGATTAAATCACTTACTTGTTCAGGGGTCGAATCCGGCCCCAATGTCTTGATCAGGATTAAATGCCTTAGTTCTAGAGATTGACCACAAGGCACTGCAGTTTATTAACAATAGTGATAATGATAATAACAGAGTAATAATTATAATTGCGTACAGGGGTCAAGCAAGCTATGAACAGGGCAACGTGCAAGGTAAACAGTAAACAATGATACAATTCAGATAATGTAGGCAAGCAGATTACAGTTTGCCAGAGTTGCCAGTACTCAATTTACCCCGATTAGTAATTATGGATAGGGACAAGGTTTTGACTCTTTAACTCAGCTCAACTATTTCTTTCTTTCTTCCTCTCGTCGTCAACTTAACTAACTATTAAACCTATCACTAAACTCTACTGTGCGGTCCCTATATGCTTGTGCTTGTGCTTTAAGGTGGTGATTCCTTTTGGGCACATATTATTATTTGGCGGCGTAAATCATGATGAAATTTGATGAAACTTTCCGAAATAAGTTCTTTTAGCGTTCTAACACCCTCCGCGCAATCCCGATTCAAAAATTCGAGATTTCCGGTCAGAGTGGTTTTTCCCAATTTCTGAACGTTTGCCAGCTGCTATACAGTTATGACTATATTCATTCGAGAGATCTCAGTGAGCTCTACATTTTTGCTTTTGAAAGTATCTTTCTAGCGTATTTCTATCGAGAGATATAGCCGATTATCTTGTTTTGGCGTCGAAAACTTGTCATTTTTGTAGAAATCAAATAATCCAACATTTCTTGAACTACGCAAGCCGTAAAATCAAGCTAAGGGCGTCGATCTGAATGTCTCACAGAGACAAATTATCCGACGCGTGATCGCCTTCCAACTGCGATCCTGTAGGCTGCTATCATAAAAAATGTAGTTTTTGCAAAACACGACCAATTTTTTTCCAAAGATTGTGGAGCATTCACCATACAAGCTGGAGGGCTGCTACTGAACAAATGTGTTCTGCACAAATATACCCAGGGACGATTTTTTAGTTGCCCCGATTGCTGCTTTCTTGCTAAAGTAGTCGCTTGACAAATTTGGAAAAAGTAGGCAAAATACAGGTTACGCACACATGTCAGCTTATTTCTCTATAACGAAGAGCGATTTCACAATAAATAAAAAATCGACCCCAGCTATTTGATGGAGGTATCGAATGATATAACCGATGTCTCGCGAAAAAATTTACTTGAGTCTGCAAAAATTCTGGAAAATTATACTTCTTGTAAAATGTGTTAAAAATATTTTAGAAAATCAACATTAGTTTCGTGGCATACATTAAAAAGAAAAAATGTCAAGCTACATTTTGACATAAAAATGGCTTATTAACTCCAAGTAATGAATGAGTAATAATGGTGCAAACTTTATGTGACCAAAGGGAATCACCACCTTAAGTTAAAACTCTTTGTCCGTCCTCCTTACCAAGGACAATATAAACCAATAATAATAAGATCTACACACAGGGATGGAAACTGGGTCGTGGGTCATTGGGTCATGGGTCGTTTGGGTCGCTATTTTTGCATGGGTCACTGGGTCTTGGGTCACTAATTTCGGAAAACCTCTGGGTCATGGTGGGTCTGGGTCAAGCTTCCTATGGGTCATTTTGGGTCTGGGTCAGCAATCTTAATGGGACATTTTGGGTCTGGGTCACAGGTGTCTTGCCAAATCTTTGAAGATTCAATTTTCGTGGTGGAAATTTAGCTAGTTTTGAAGGTAAACCTACCATTTCTGAAAACTTTTCGCGTCTTCGGAGCGATCACTAACTAATTAGTTAAATTTACTAGTCATTTCGCAGAAATCACTAGAATTAATGTGTGACTTACTCTGACATTCTATATGAGTTGGGTCACTTAGTAAAAGCACGTATACTAAAGTGGAGACATTTCGGTAGATTTTAGTTTACAGCATCAACCACTCAGGTCTCAGTTTATTGGGTTTTTGTAAGAAAAACAACCAATTGAGTTGATAGTTTCACAAAATGAGTGGAATGTACTTATTCTTGTATTTTACCAAAAATTAAGAAAGTTAGGAAATTCAAAAACACTGCACAACGGGTCAATCTTTGTTAGAGTCAATCTGTGTAACGTTATTCTATTGGGTAATTTGGGTCTGGGTCACAAAAATTGTTGGGTCAGTTGGGTCTGGGTCACGAAACCGTTTGGGTCATTTGGGTCTGGGTCACTAAATTTTAAAATTTTATGGGTCACTTTGGGTCTGGGTCAAATTTGCGCTTGGGTCGAGTGGGTCATGGGTCACAAAAAATGACCCAGTTTCCATCCCTACACAACAGGTTAAATTAACTAAATTAAGGAGGTTAGTAGTACAGGTTCCGGTCTTTGGGTGAGCCCGAAATGCCAGTAACAATAGCACTTTCGGATGCTGTTCGGTCACCTGGGGAGGAAAATACAAGGGTCGGTCCGGTTGGGAGTTTCCTGGTAACGGTTATGGGGTTAGTACAGATTTGCTTTTAATCTCTTCTTTAACTCTATCAATGTGATTTAGGCAAGAGAGGTGGGGATAACAACCCCAATCTCCATAACGAAAGATGAGATGGTAAAGATAATTTTGAAATGTAAATAACAAGGTTCAATTTGAGTATGAAAGTCTGAAGTTCACGACTGGTTTTAGGTCCCACGGATGATTCGGTGCACTTCCAAATTGTCTCTGCCTTCAGCAACTAAATCAAGCTTCGACGCCTTCGATTAAAGTAGGTACCTATTATCAATAATGACTCGGTCTGATTCCAAGAGCACTGATTCCAACTAATTCGCACTGAATTCCTGAATACGCAATTAACTACTGGCAATCCTTAATCAATTGATCAGAGGCAGATTTGACTGGTTCAGGCAGGATCTATCCTTCGTCCGCACCTGAATCAAATGGTTTAGGACACATTAGTACAAGTTATAGGTGCGGGATTCGAACCCAGCAACCATTACTCACATTCTTGGCTTTCTGAACATGAACTAGGCTTGTAACTTGAGTCGATTGCGGAAACTTGAAATTTTGGCGAGAATATCGTAGTTGTGGGTAGTTTTGACAACATCACTGCACTAGAGATTAATCTTGGGCGAAATACCATTTTTCGGACAATTTCTTGCACCCTCGTGCAAGAAATTGTAATTTCACCTCGATTTCACCGTGCATAACTTGCTTCTGTGCAGTTCAACTCGGAACCGTGAAATTGAGGCTATTTTAAGCCTTTTTCGAAACAGACAGATATTTATTTGTCCCGGAACAAGTGAAGTTAATTTGTTCAGGCGTAATCAAATCTAGGACCTTTCGTTTTCCAGGTCCGAACGAGAAAGGTGACAACTTCCTGTTTTTAACCAATATTAACTAATTAGAAAAACGTTAACACGCAGATTTGGTAAGAATGCAATAGCTCGGTTTAGAACCTCCGGTTTTCCGGGTCCTAAACGAGGAAGGTAACAACTTCCTACTTCAACAAGTATCAAACTTCGGAAACTGGCTGAACTCATGAATCTTGATAATTTTGCATTTATTGAAAGATGGTTCTAGTAAGCTATCCATGATATCCACGTAACTAATTGTTATTTTACTTATTTCAGGTATATTATCAATTGCTGCTTAGTATTAATTAAAATTACTGATTAGTAGATGCTTATTATTGCCATTTGTGAACAATTATCATGAACCAAGTTTGTAACAGCTATCAGCTGAGCAAGATTGATCTTTTACCCTTGCCGAACGGTATAATACAGAATTTTGCTAGGTTTGTCTTCAAACGTAAGCAAGCACCGACTTGAGATGGTGCCAGACCGTCCTTGCGGTCATAATTGCGAACGAAACTTGAGTTGAACATGACTAAATCGACTGGAAATGGCGATAACGATATATACCGGTTTTGAACTAAAAGAGACGATAGCTGTCATTATTACAAACGAATTGCACGTTGAATATGGCTAATTTGACCAAAAATAGCAATAACAATGTGTATTAATTTCAAACTAAAAGTAACGATATTAATAACCAAAAGCTACGTCTATTACTAATCTTACGTGTTATTCTAATACTTTTTATGCGGAATTTGCAAGAATAATGACTTTTGAGCAAGCAATGTATTAATTTTGTGTTAAATCAACCATTTGAGAGAGTTCCTTTCATGCGATTCGTCCGCACTCTTAACAAAGACTGACCTACGCGGACGAATCGGGGACGTCCCATTTCAGACTGATAAGGACCTAACACGGGGTCCCCGTGACCCTAGATACTGCGGACTGAACATCATTTGCATATTTGCTACTTTGGACTTAAACCTAAATTACCTAAGTACTCATGCATTCACGGGCTTCCAGACATGCACACAGGTTTTATCCACTAAAACTACATTACCTACTATTATTTTCCTGCGTACTACATGAATCTTGACATACTTTTGATGCTTCACACATACCATATGCACAGTCAGTTATCATACATTTACCCCGTCACATTTTCTAATTATTATTATCAATCGTACCACATAAACTTGCAACCATCACGTATACATTACTACATCACAGATAACCTAATACCTAGGTACGTAATCCTACTTTCTAGCTAAACAAAGTTCATACAACATTTAAACGGACATTGGGATCGTTACTTAATGACCATTTACGCTGCACATATACAACATTTGTACCAACACTTGAACTGCCAATTAAGAAATATGCCTCATTTATACACTTAGACTGTCAACTAGAAAACACTTATACTACACCTATACCACATTTATACCTAACTCGGACTCGAACACACCCATGCCAACCTTAGGTACATTTATTCACATGAACCACAAGTATACCTCTTTTCCTGCCTATTACCTGAGCATTATTCACTTCTGGCAGAGCTCACAACCCTCGTCGGACGGAAGGAGTTTACGTGAGTTACCCCATACAAGCGCAATCACAGAAACTAACACACGCGCATCTACACGCCCAAATGCACACTCAAACATACGATTTCTTAACTAACTACTGCCTAACTAATCCTAACTACAAACATGGTTATATTAGCAATTTAAACAAAATCTAGTTCTAAATACACTTACTATTCTAATTTGTTAGCTACTATTTTAAACATATTTTTATTTTAGTGATATTAACTGCTAATTTTAAAGAAACTTTGTTGAGGAATTGATGCGAGTTTTAAGGCTTTTAAAACTCGACTTGTAGCGCAGAACTTTGACCAATTGCGTAGAATCTTGGGTAGAACTTTGAAATTTTTGGAAAGCCATGTGAGTAATGATTGCTAAGCAATCATTACGAAAACAAAACTATTAACAATAATTAACCTAACTACTGGGGAAGCCGGTCATTCCCCTGTAAACGCTCGATAATTAATAATTAAAAGGCTGACTAGTTGTTTTTAAGAGCTGATTTAAAGTTAGTTTCACTTTTAGAACGCCTATTAATTTAGACACCGACCTAACGCTGAAACAAAACAAAATACAGACAATGATTTTTGAGGCTTGACAAAGCCGTGACGCAACAATATGGCCGGCAACTCCTAGTTGCCGGCTGTGGGGGCAAATATTCCCATTACTAACTTAATATTCTAGGGTCGTGGCAAAGGGACCCTCTAACTCAAACTTAGGGGGTAGGTCCCCACTTATTAATCCCGAAATCTACTTTGAAAGGCCCAAATTACTGGCCAAATGGGCCTTGCAAAGAGTAAAAATTGCTGGTCGTGGCTTGACCGAAAAGTACAAATGAAGATAGTAAGAGTAAATGAAATAAAGAAGGGCGGAGATCAACAAACATCGATAGTACGAGAGTGTCGGATATAAAAAACAGAAAAACAGAAGCAGGAACAATTCTCAAGACCTCCATCGAACAGGACGGGTTTACATGAGCTGCCCCATTATTAAAATGATAAAATAATAAGAATAAGAACTCAAATCAAAAGAACTAAAAAATGGCTCAAAGGCCCACACATGCTAGAGAAATATAAACTGGCCTCTGGCCCAACATATTGAAAAAGTGGGGCTTACTGGCCCAAAATACACATAAAAAATTGGCCCGTTGGCCTAAAAATGTATTAGAAAATTGGCCCGGAGGCCTCAAACATCACATAATAAAAATGGCCCAAAGGCCTCAAAAATAAGACATAAGGCCAAAAAAATGGCCGTGAAATCCTAGGATTTTTATTCTGAATTCATGGACAGGCATAACAAACCTAAGTGGCCCTAAATTGTAAGTGTTCGTGGTACTTCATCTCTTTTCTGGCCCGAAGGCCAGAAGTCCTACTCTTTTTTCCGAACCAGGGGAGGTGCGTTTGGATTTCCCATGCAATAACAATTGCACTGGAGAGCGCACCAAGGGAGGGGAAGCAACCGCTCTCGGTTGCACTCAAACGAACACTGAGTGAAATAGAAAATTTTGGGACCGAGCTGACAGTTTTGCTGACAGCTCGGTGACAGGTGATTAGCGAGTTCGGGAGCGGACTTAATGCTTTGATTTTAAGGCAAAGCTTCTAGAAGGTTCTAGAACTTTCTAGAAGCTTGCCACCTTTTGCACTTGGTACGCAGCGGCGGGGTGAGCCAGCTGGTCACCGAGGGTCAATATTAATGAGATTATAAAATTATTGCCCTCCAACTGACCCTTTTTTGATATATTTCGGGTCCTGACTTTTAGCAAAATTTTGCAAAACTTTCTTTAACACATAAACACAACCAAAGGGACAAATTACGAAATTTCGGAACTTCAACTAATTGTTGTGCGAGTTGCACAATTTTCAGGAGGTTATAAATTGCATAATCACATAATACATACCTACGTACGTAATCCTAGCTACTTTTTATTAAGATGTAACTATTAATAGAGGACAATGGCCCCCTTCTTGTCATGACTTGGGCCGAAAATTAAATTAAATTAAAAACGTTAAATTTCCTTTTCCTCCTTGTTGCCTTTATCTTCGGCCAAAAGTTCAAGGGGAAGACAACTGTTGGGCCCTAGGAGAAAGAGGCCCTACAGAGTGGAGAAAAGAAGAAAGGAAAGAAATAGGTTTGACTTAAGTCAAACCAAAACAAAAGACCTTTTTAGAACACTCCTTTTTGGAGTGTTAAGATTACGAAACAAAAACGTAATCTTGTTAAAAACACTTTTGCTTATACCTTTCTTAATTTTGGGAGTTGAAAAGTCGGGTTTGGATTTTCAGAATCAGCGTCAAATTCTCTTTCATATGAGCCCAAGTTATGTTATCACCCAAAATTACTAAAATTAACTAATTATTACCTAATTAACACTAATTATTACTAATTAACCCTATCTAACTACGTACTTAGCTGTTTAATACCTAGAATCAAACCATATTCCAATATTTGCCATTTTTAGTGTAAATTTCGACTTTATAGGTAATTTTATAACCAATTTTCAGCTTAGTGGACATGTAAATTCCCTATTACAGTTTAGTGACTTCCTGCTAATTCATATTTTCGTCAATAATAAACGTACAAGGTGGTGAAAAGGTCACACTTGATTCCGGCTATGAGTGACAACTCATAGCTACTCTAGGGATTAGCCGAAATGTTAACATTTGTGGAGTGACAACTCATTAAATTCCTTAAGATTAACCAAAATACTATCATTTAAGGTCGAGTGGAGTGACAACTCACTAATTTTCTTTAAGATTACTGAAGATACTACCGTTTAAGGTCGAGTAGAGTGACACTCCGGTTATCAGGGGATAGGTGACCGAATTTACCCTCCTTTGACGACTTCTGGACTAATATTGTTAGTAGATTAAGCATTACTTAAACCTAATTACGCTTAGAACCATGATTAAAACTAAGATTTCTGTCCTGATTGAGTGCAAACCTTGGACCCTATTTAGGAATTTCACTTAATTTGACCACTGGGCAACTCTGGCTAGAAAACATAGAACAATTTATACAATTAATGCTTGGACATCATTTAATAACTACGTTCCATATTAATGATGGATGATTTTCTTCACGAATCCAGGGCATAAGAATTCTTCTTCGCAGATTAATTGTTTTTTGACTACCTTTTGACCACTTTTAGTAGATTTTCACATCTAATTTTACTAATTCCATTATACAAAGACCATGGACAGAAAACATGGTCCCTAAGCCATACTGCCGCGCGGTTATTTCAGTCACCCCCAAGGCAACTTTAGTCGTTTGTGCCGACCAGAGTTGCTCCCCGCTTGACAACAGTGACGAAGATGGCTGAAAACTGTTTGGCTTGCTCGGTAGCCGTTGGTAACAGAAATGGGCTGCAGAAAGGAGTCGGAGGGAATGGTCGAGCGCTCAGACAGGACAGAAGGAAAATGCCCGTAGATGTAGCAAATTTAAAATTCAGTTAGAGCTTAGAACTTGGAAAATTCAGTTTTAATGAAAAAATTCTTAATTTCCGCTTTAAGAATTCTTTTTTTTAAACTAATCTTAAATTGTATCTGTGAATCTAGCCTATGTGACTTAAATTTATTTTAAAACGTAAAGAAAATGAAATCGAAAACTTAGCTGACAAATAATCCAAGGGAAATCCCTTCCATAAATCCATAATTCCACAAATCAACCACTTCCGAAATTGATATGTTGGACACAGGAGGGACCATACACGCCACCTGTGCCGTTGATCTTCTCTCTGAAACAGAAATCTAAAATTAAAAATTAATGTTCCTAAAACTTACATTAAAAGCAGCCACCTGCTGCAACGCACGCGATCAGATCCCACGGAGGAGTTACTAAAAATAAGGCTTGTATTTTTAAAAGGCTTAAAATTTTAAATTTTATATGAAATTCACCATTATTCACTCAAATGTTTCAGATGTTTACAAGACTCAAATGTTAGCGTGTCCGTATTGGAAAAGTTGCAATAATTTCTACAATACTACCATAAGCAATGCAAAACAACGTTATTCTCGAGCTAAACCTGGTCCACCGGCACCCCAGACCCTGACAAGGGTAGGAGAATTCTCCGGGGGTTACCTTTACCTTTTTTTACCTAAACCTGTCCCGAACATGGAATAACACAGGAATAAATTTGGCTAATTTATTCCTGCGCTAAGATCGAGGTTAGTAAATTTTAGTTTGGTGCTGTGAAATAGCATCAGAATAAGAGATATTCCTTTGCTATTCTGGAGTTATTCTTATTCCTGTGTTATTCTGCTTGGTGCAGTCCACGGTATGTTTCCTAAAAGCATTAGTCGCATTTTAAGTCTGAAAAGAAAATTCCATAAAGTTTCGACTGTTTTCTAGCCATAAAAATAAAGCGCGTTGTGATGAGATTTCTGCGAAATGTGATGCTGAAATAAAGAAATCCTACTTTAAGGTGGTGATTCCTTTTGGGCACATATTGTTGGTTGACGGCTCAAACCAAGATGAGATTTGATGAAATTTTCCAAAATAGGTTCATTTGGTGTTCTAACACCCTCCACGCAACCCCGCTTCAAAATTTCGAGATTTCCGTTCAGGGCGGTTTTCGCCGACTTTTGACAATTCGCCAGCAGCTGCATAGTTATGACTATATTCATTCGAAAGATCTCGTTGGGCTCTACATTTTTGCTTTTGGAAGCAACTTTCTACCTCTTCTGTAGTTTGAGATATAGCCGATTTTCTTATTTTGGCGTTGAAAAATTGCCATTTTTGCAGAAATCAAATAATCCAAGATTTCTTGAGCTACGCTAGCAGTAAAATTAAACTAAGGGTGTCAGTTTGAAGGTTTCGTCGAGGCCAATCATCCGAGGCATGATAATCTTCCAACTGCTATCCCGTGAGCTGCTATCATTAAAAAAGTAGTTTTTGCAAAAACATGACCAAATTTTTTCCAGCGATTGTGGAGCATTTTCTACGCAAGCTAGAGGGTTGCCGCTTACTGGACGTGTTTTATACAAAAATACCCAGGGACCCTATTTAGTTGCCCCGATTGCTGCTTTGTAGCTAAAGTGGCCGCTTGCTAAAGTTGGGAGAAGTAGGCAGTGGGTCAGTGGTTTCGGTAGGTCACCAATTAATAATGGAGGGGTCGCTACCCTTCCCGGGCCAGTAATAGGCCCTAACATCGCTCTTGTTGTATAACGGAGGAGTCGTTACTCTTCCGAGGCCACGAATAAGGCCTCTTGTTGTCAAGAAGTTAGTTAAAAATTCGATTAAAACAGCTAAAATTATCGAAGAAAACGAATACAAGGAAAGGGATTGTCAAATAACCAGTAATTTAACAAGAGGTTTCGAGTTAAAAAGGTTTTACGCTGCCAGTAAGGGCAAATATTGGAAGATGGGTCAACATAAGGTCATAATTCGCCCATTGGCAACATGGGATAATGTTAATTGGTGTTCATAAGTGTCAGTTAGGAATAATTTGCATTAGTTAGGTGATGATAGTCAATTTGTGCAATTTTTGGCTAAAATACAAGTTGGGCTCATCTGAAAGGCAATTCTCTTCTGATTCCAAAACTCCAAACCCGGTCTCTTAACTCCCAATATTGCGAAAGTTATAAGTAAAAGAAGTTTTGATTAGTTACATTTTAATTTTGTAATATTGGCCTTAAGTGACCTTTATAACAGGGCGTAACCGTTGCGTGAGTTTACGCCCATTCATGTTTCCATTCATTGAGCCCCTGTTAGCTCTCTCCCAGCAGAGATTTGCCTCGCAGAGAAGGACTTAATACACACCTTGTAGTGTAGTAATGCGTTCGGAGGGGGCTTACCTCCCTCCCAAATAATTAGAATGAATTGAAAATTAGTTATCTTAGGTAGTTAAGTACGTAGAATAATAATATTTAGTTTTTATTTCTTGTAAAATTACGTAATTCTTAGTATGCACATTTTTTAGGCAACAATTGCCCTCCTAACTAGTTTGTGGGGAACAGAGAGTTCCAGTGAGGGAGAGCAATTGTTGCCGAGATTAACGAGCGGCTTCCCTTGTCTACGGCCGAAAGGTCACGCCCAAAAGGAAAGAAAGGGGCTTGGAGACAAGGGAGCCGATAAAAATAATAAAACTAAAATTTATTAAATAAGTCGGCCAAACTAGCAGTTAATATTTTGTTTTCCATAATGGGCCCCGAGAGGCCGTGATTTCGTACTATTTCGTTTTTTTATTTCGTGAAATTTAATTTTTAAGTCAAGAATTTCCCCTTTGGTTACCTTTACGTGGTAACCAAAAAGTCTGCAAAGTTTCCCAAAATTCAGCTTGGGAAATCCATCAAAAAGGGGTCAGTTGGAGGGTCATAATTTCTTTCCCTCGTTAATCTCCCCTCCAACGGACCAGCCGCCTCGCCAGCCCGCGTCTGGCACACGCTTAAAGATAGGGAGCTTCCAGAAATTTCTGGAAGCTCCACCAAAATCAAAAGAAGTCCGACAGCCAAAGCAAACACCAGTGAGCTGTCAGATTGCTGTCAGCTCACTGGAAATTTCAAATCTTCCAGTCAGTGTTCGTCTGAGGTTGGCCGAGAGCGGCCGTGTTTTCTCTCTCCAGCAGTACTTTGTTGTGCCAGCGATTTGGCCGGGAATAAAAAGTGTACTTAGGACGCGAGTTAGGGGCCCCTTCTGACCCACACTGGTCAGAAGGGATGAACTGAGCTTACACGACGAACACCACACGTTGAGGGCCACATGAGCGTACTATGCTCGGCCAGAAGCACAAATAGGAACACACTTTTAGGGACTTTTTAGAAGGCGTTTTGGCCTAAAAATTCACTTTTGTGGCCTTCGGGCCTTGTTTAAAATTAATCTTGTTTGGCCAAGCCACGGCCTAATTGGCCTTTTCTTATCTTAGTAGGGGCTTAATGCCCGGTTTTTGTTACCTTTTTATCTTGTCGGGGTTTTGTAGAAGAACTGGGATTTTAAGTGGGGACCCACCCCTGAGTGAGATAGGAGGTCCCTTGGTTACGACCTCAATTCAGAACTGAGCTAAGTCAAGGGAATAATTCTCCCCACAGCCGGCAATTAGGAATTGCCGGCCGTAATCGCAAAATAGGCGCTACTGAAGCCAAAATCATTGTCTGTAATTGTGCATTTGTAACTATGAATTGTTGTCTTGTGTAGGTCGGCAACCAAAATTAGTAGGAACTAAAAAATCTGAACTGTTTTAACCATTAAGTATACAGTCGTTTTAAGGGGAATGGCCGACTTCCCCGCTGTCAGCGTAATTAATGTAAAGCTGTCCTTAGCGGATTGTGTTTGAGTAGTTTAGTTTGCTGTAATAATTGCCTAAGCAATTATTACTCGTTCCGCTTTCCAAACTTATCAAAGTTTTAAAACTCCAACAAAAAATTATCTTTCATCAAAATTCATAAAGTTACAAACTTTAGGATAGAATCCAGGGAGACGTAAATAAAACTTACTACAGAATTAGGGAAAAAATGTGCATACAATAGGTAGGTAGGTAATGTTAAGGAGTAGTTAGGCCTCATTATGTTGTATAATCGTATGTGTAAATATTGTCGCAAGTTATAGTATGAACGAGACCCCCCAAAATTACGTAAGTGGCTCCTTGGGTAAATCCATCATGGAGTGTGAGGTTCCAAGTTTAGCCCTCTTTGTAGAGTGTGAGTTACGAGCCAAAATTGTGTAATTGCGAGAGTGAATGAGGGCATACCATGTAAACCCCCTTGTCTGATAAGGGACTGCCAGAATGAATGAGTAAAATGTTTAGATATTAGGCAGGAAAAAAGGGGGGCCAAATTGAGTAGCAATTTGGGCCCAAAACATAGATAAGTTAACTGCTGTAATATTTATTGGTCGGATGTGTAACTGCTGTGAAAGTGATAATTTCGGAGTGAAAGTCGTAGGAGTCTATATAAAGAAATGTTGGTATCTTCGGCGATGTTGCTGCGGGTTTTGCAGCCTAGGGTCACGGGGACCCCGAATTAGGTGTGCCAAACCTGTTGGATTTCCGGTCATCCGTGTAGGTTGCCCTGCGATTAGGGGACGGATGAGCCGCATTCATGGAATCCAGAAATAGCCGAATCAGGAATATAACAGAAGGGTCTAAATTACTACGAAATTAACCCAAAGTCTAGTTTTCTGTGTGTCAGACATCCGACTAGCGGACTAGTAGTTTATTTAGTTCTGGGGAAGAAAATGTTTGCAGCCCGGTTGTACTAATTAGCTGGAGTTCTTAATAACTGGGAAATGATTGATCAGCATAGCTAGGACAGGGGTATTAATGGTCTTGGCCTAAAATTATCATGGGCTCACGGTCGCTACCGTAATCACCTAACTTCCCATGTCGAAGGCTAAAAGAGGAGCCAAACTAAAAGAAAAGAAGTAGACCCGTGCTGAGATTCGAACTCAGATTCGCTGGATTAGCAGTCCAGTACTCATCCATTGAGCTACACGGGTTACGATTAGAACAAGTTCAGGCTAGCCTATATAGGAAAGCAATTTGGCAACCCAGCACGTGTGCAGTTCAGCTAGTACATGACATGCACAAATTACGCATATGTGAAGGTAAACTTTAACCGTAATTTTCTCATTCATACCTGGACGGTTTGAGCTGTTTCAAAAAGGAAAATGTTCAGCTCTTCAAACTCTACAAAATGATATAACTTTTAATCCAATTACTCTTCATTAACTAATTAACACAAGCAAGTTAACGTTAACACTGGAGTGTTAAGCTTGCGCAGAACGAAATCTGCGCAGGTGTTAACTAATTTCAATTAAGTTTTTCTTAATAACTACTGAATATTTTTTGGAACTGTAAGCGTAAAAAATGTCCAGTTTTTCAAGCTCTACAAGAATATATAACTTAGTCAAATCCGTGTTTATCAAAGTTTTGCTAATTTATATGCTGATTTTGCATGAGTACTGACATGTGCTCGTGTGAAGGGGTGGTTGTACGTGTGACTTCCACTCGGCTGGCTGCTGGGGTTGCCAGCGCCGGATCGAATAGCGGTTCGGTACGTCCCCTGTTAGGGCACTAGGATAGGTGGGAGGTAGATTTAGAAGTAGAAGTAGTTCGGTAGGTCGGTAGGTCGGTAAGTAGGGACTGCGTAGAATGGCTGCTGAGACAGTGAGTGAGTGAGTTTTTGTATTTTTGAATAAACTGACGAAAACTAATCACATGCGAAAAACTCACTCACAGTCAGCCAGTTAGGTTTTATTGTAAGTTAATTAGTTCATTCCCAAACCGGCAAATAAATAATTAATAGGGATTTCGCGTTAAATCACCAGGTAGCTTTAAGTTAACTTCAATATCACGTAAGCTTTAGTTAGTTGGCGTAGGTAAGTAGGCATTAGTTAAGGCAATTAATATAAGTATTTAGCAATTGACCATCTTCCAATATCAGAAATTCACTACAAAATGTCCAGTTTCGCATGTATATTTGACCTAATCTTTGGGTCACGGGAAATGAACTCATTTCCCGTGACAAATCAACAAAATCAGGCCAGACACAGCTCGAAAATGCTAATATTGGCCAGTATTATTGTTTGCCCTGAAGATTGTGCAAAATTTAGCTAGAATCAGTAAATTTCACGTCAAAATGGCCCTAGAAGGCCGGTCTGTGCAAAGAAAGGACAAAAGCAAGCGGAGTCCGGGTATAGGTTACAAACAGCGCATTTTTCATACATTTCTCAAGAAGGTTTCGCCTAACTACGAGTTCAGTCAGGCCCAGCCGGGCCAAAGGTGGAAACCTTACGAATCATTTCGTCCAAGCAAGAAACTACGGCAAGTTTAACCAAATTCCGAAAAGTACAAGCTAACAGAGGCCAGGAAGGCCCAATTGGTGACAAGAAGTTACCAGGAACGGTTAATATTGTCAAAAAGGCAATAACCAACGATTTTCAGTTATTTCTTTAACTCACAAGTTCAAATGGGGCCGAAAATGCACATTTTGGGCCTGGAAAGCAAAGGAACGAGTAATGGTTGCTGGGTTCGATTCCGCACCATAATCTTGTACTATTAATGGGTTTTAACCCATTTGATTCAAGTGCGCGGACAGTCACTGATCAGGATTCGAAGTCGTGAGCTATCCAGTTTGGAGCAGTCAGTGGAAGCGTTCAGCCCTGTCGTGGAATCAGTAGTCAGTCTCTGTTGGTGTTTATCTAAGATTGTAGGATCCGGAAGTGATCCCAAGAAGTGAACCCTGTCAGTAGCCGATTCGTGGAACCTATCACTGTAGGCACATTGTGGATTTAGAACGCAGCTAAGGTCAAGAACAGAGACGACTTCGCAGGCACCTGATTTCAAGTTGGGGAACCAAACCGAACAGAAAACGTTGTAATCTTAACTCTCGAACTTTTGTCTAAAATGGCCAGTTTCACCCTATCCATCGTCACCAGTTCCGGAGCATTGCTCCCTTCGTCTCTGGCTTGAGCTTAGAAGTCAGCCAGAGCCAGCTAGCCTGAGGACAGAAGAAGCCATCGGATATATTGAACTTTGTTATTGTAGTTGTTTAAATTTTATTAACCAGGAGTAAGTAAGGCAGAACCAGGAGACTCTCCCATTTCTCTATTTCCTCAAAAGACACTTCCGTACAGTAACCCTGTCTAGGTGTTGGAGCGGACCTTCGGGAAAGCAGTGTCCAACATTCGGGGACTCACCCATAGACCGACCCCAGGTTTAATTTAGCTAATAACTGTTTGTTTGTAGTTTGTTGATTGGTAGTTTGATATTCCGTTTTGTAAGGACGGATAAAGAGTCGCACAGCACAAGCATATATATAGGCGCACAAGAAAGCATATAGGTAGTTAATTAGCAGAGTGTTGGAGACAGTGTAATAGTTGGATAATAGAGACAGAGTGTGATAAAAGGAAGAAGAAGAGGTACAACCGAACCTTGTCCCTAAAATATACATAAATTGGGTAATATTGTCCTAAATTAGGATAATATTAATAGTAAAACTACGGACGGTAACTGGCAACTCTGGTACAGTAAATTGAACACTGTACTGACCTGTAATTGTATTTGTTTTGCACAGCTTGTAACGACCCCTAGTAATAACGCTTGTTGTATCGTCATTGTCATTTTGGCCTAAAAGTGTTTAAAAGTGTACCCATCATAACTGTACTAATTCTAATAAATAGTTGGTGTGCCAGACTTAGAGTCTCCGAGTTTAATAGAGAGGCGCGATTGTCTCTGAAAGCCAGGCGCGTTAGCCACATAAGGAATTCACAGCCTAAGGATCAGACCAGGACCAATCAAGGTAAGTTCTGGTCGGAAATTGGAAGCCTCATCACCAATCCAGCGATCAAGTCAAAGCAAGTGCTGACCCCTCTTGCTGATCTGCTGGACTCCAGTACCACAAACGAACTCACGAAGAAGACCCCTACAAAGGTTGGCTGCAGGGAATCTCTGATTTTGGAACACCACCTTTCGGAGATCCGGTGCCTAAGTCTGCTTCGATAAGTGGGCGTGCTGACCTTCCGTGTGATCTAGTTTTAAAGAAGATCGAGATTCAGATCTCACTAACTTTATTACACATCTTAAAGTAAATGATGCTTTGTCTGAAGTGGGTGATGTCTTGAGCGGGGTCCCGCATGGAAGTGTTCTGGGTTCTCTGTTGTTTCTAATCTACATAAATGATCTACCCGAAGTGTAATGTGTTAGATTTTGTTAAGATTGTATTGTATCCGTTATGTAGAATTGAACATAACTAAACGTATGTTCTACATGATTAGTTAGTTTCCTGGTGGTGTCAGTTTTTGGGCTGGTACGTGTACATTATAGCTGCGTGGTTGTCTCTGATTCCAAGCCAAGTTCTGGCTCGTTACACTGGCGAGGCTGCCAGGATATCCTTGCTACTTGGAAGTTTGTCTGAACTCGAGCGTAAAAATTTTTGCTGACGACAGCAAAGTTTACTTTTCTGGCACACTGCAAAACGACTTCACGCAATTTATTACCGATTGTGAAAACATCTTTTGTTGAGCTTCTCGAAATCAACTTTCTATTGCCTTCAACAAAAGTCAGCTGCTAGAAATTGACTTTCCCTCTATTGTGAGCAATTTGATTGCATTATGATTGCATTAATATGCTCTCCTTCAATTTGATTGCGTCCAAGGTGAAAGTAGTCAAAGATCTTGGTGTGTACATTACCGCCGATTTAAAATTCTCTACAAACTGCGATAAAGTTTGTGCAAAGGCTTACCAGAAAATTGCCATTAACTTCATCTTCAAGTCGTTTAGTACTTTAGTTTACCTAGGTGTTGTCGTGATCTCAGGTTTTTAGTCTGGCATTTTTTAGGGTTTTGAAAGTGGGGTGGGGACTTCTATAAGTCTCCGTTACACCTACAAGGTTTTTTTACCTATTGAGTCGAGCATGTAGGTGTGACTGGACTGGGCAAAAAATTTGGAGTTCAGCTGGGGGGGGCGGTCGACTTGGTCGGCTCAAGAGCATAGGTGTAATTGGGGGGGGGGGGGGTTTAGGCGGGCATTTTTTCAATCCCCCCCGCAGAAATTTTTGGGGGCCCCCGGCCCCCCCCCCAATTGGGGGGGGGGGGGGGGGTTGTCACGCCGAAGGCGCGGAAATTGGGCAAAAATTGGGAATTTTTAGGGCAAATTTTTTCAAAAAAGTCCAAATCTGGCTTCACTTGTTTAATACACGTTTATAACAGTTTTATGGTCTTCTAGACTCAATATTGACCTTATTCTGGACTCAGAAACATGTTGGCAATAAAATTTTTGAGTTTAAAAACACTGTCTAATGTTAAAATTACTTAATGATTTCATGTTTTTCGGCATTAGCAATGGCTGAAAATGCGATTTTTGACATAAAAATAGAAAATTTTTTGGGGGAGGTTTGGGGAGGGGTCGCGGGGGGGATCTAAAAAGGGCCCCCCCCCCCAAATTCCGGGGGAGGGGGGTCGTGGGGGGGTCAAAAAAGGGGCCCCCCAAGAAATTCCGGGGGAGGGGCATAGTTTCCTTGGGGGGGGGGGGGTTGGGAGCACAGGAAAACTTTTGTTGGAAAAAATCGGAAAAAAATCGGGACAATATTTTTCCGATTTTTTCCGGAAATTATTCCGACTTTTTTGTGCAACTTTTCCGATTTTTTTCCGATTTTTTACCAATTTTTTTCCGATTTTTTCCGGGGATTTTCCCGATTTTTGTGCAACTTTTCCATTATTCCGATTTTTTTCCGATATTTTTCCGATCTTTTTTCCGATATTTTCCAGACATTTTTCCGATTTTTTCCAGACATTTTCCCAATATTTTCACGATATTTTTCGGAAGTTTTTCTGTGATTTTCCGGATATTTTTCCGATGTTTTCCGGATATTTTCCCAAATTTTCCCCAATATTTTCTTGGGATTTTCTCGACACCTGCATACGTCTCGCACTGTATATACAACGTATTATGCACACTAGCGTAGCCAGAAAAAATTTCGGGGGGGCAAGCCAAGATTTTCTGACTTAACTGTGGCAGCTAAAAAGGGAACCGCATTTATTACCGTCAACCGGGGCTACTTTGCCTTCGGGGGTAACTTTGCCCTGCTTCGGAAAGGAATGTAGCGAAAATTCTACTGACCGCTCCTTGTATCGTATTAGAATAAGTTCTTTTGCACTGTACAGCGAAAGGCGTTATCTTTCTGCTACAGCAAATTTCATGTATAACGCACTTAGTGCGGATGCACATGGAGTAATTTAGTACGACAGTTACAAAGTTTCGAAAAAATGCCGAATTTTAGCTGTTTGGGGAATTCAGCTAAAACCCACCCCCCCCCCTTAACAAACTATAGTAAGTTATAGAGGTCGGGGAAAAAAAACCAAGGTAGTCACTTTTTGGACTCTGCAGAACTACCCAGTGGAGCAATCCGGCTATAAATTATTTTCTTATCAAGCCCTGTCTAGACTGTCATTTTGGTATATAAAACGCCTCTCTAGGTCCTGTCGTTAATTAGTAATTAACGGTTAATTAGCCGGGGTAAAAAACCAATGGCGGGAAAAAAACCAACCGGTGGGAAAAAAAACCAACCCCAGTATTCGGTCAGGGTAACTCATATTAGCGATTTTATGCATGCGACAGGTAAAATCGGCGTCGCTGACTTCATATCTGCAGTTATTTTTGCGATATTCCTTATAATAAGTGAGAAAATCAAACATCAAAATTTGCAGCATCAACTGGCTAGGTTTCATCAAATTTGCCAGTTTCTATGTTAAAATGCAAAAATTTGTAAATCTTTCGAAATTCGATGAAATAAATTAAAATAAACGTTGTTTCAGTGTTTTTTCGCGTATTTCTTTGTCCCAGAGTACTTTTTGGCCGCTTTAGCTGAGCCAAACAGCCGATCCGCCGAAATGAGGTTTTTACAGGCTAGCACAAAATTGCCAAGTCCAAATGCAATTTTGAGCTGTTCACGTGAAAGAACGCATTAAACTTGCTATGTGGATGACTTTTGAGCAACTAAGAACCATTTTTGGGAGATTGGCAGCAAAAGCAAAAATTGGTTTTTTCCCACCCCTTGGTTTTTTTTCCCATTTTGTAAAAATTCTGCTGGCAGCTTGCCAAGCGTCGCAGGAAGGCGAGACCGACATTTTTGGAAAGTGCACATGTTGTTCTCATAGAAACTATTAAAAGTTATTATCTAACTGCTATGGAAAATTTTTTACAGGCCTTCAAAAATAGGCAAATTTTGAATTTTTGGGGGGTCAAAAATGCCAAAATTTTCAAAATGCCACAAAATGCTCAAAAGTGGTCCGATTTAGCTCAAATTTGGTATGGTAGGTGGGATGGGCCCTACCAACTTGCATGCAAAATTTGAGCCCGCTAGCTCATCTCCATCGCCCAAACGGGGGGTTGGTTTTTTTCCCCACCACTTGCGGGTTGGTTTTTTCCCCGACCTCTATATATGCCAAATTAAAGCTTAAATCCTGAGCTATCTTATGAACCTATCTCTCGATTGATAAAGTTTGAACATAAATATTTAACCTCGGTGGGCAGAGTACCCCAACATGGGGCTACTTTGCCCGCCGAAAGGGGCTACTTTGCTCAATTAAAATTATTGCAGAATTAAAGCATATTGGACACCTTAACCTGAGATAAACATGCATAATAGCTTTCTCAAAAGTTCTTTCTGTGTAAAACTATTCCTTCAGTGATGAAACTGACTTAAATTTGATCAAGTCATCCAATTTTCACATTTTTGTAAATGTTTTGGCTGGCATAAATTAAATCCAATGAATAGAAAGGAAAACAGAATATTCAACCTCTCACTGGTTAGTCATCTAAAATTTGACCCGAGTTTGAAATCAACACAATAAGATTTTTCTGGATCCAATAAAAAGACTAGCACTTTGGTATATATATACATAATGGACTTAATGGTGAAAAAACTTTCTTTCAATCTTGCAGTCATTAAAAGCAATTTCTTTCGACGATAGGTTAGTTAATAAGAATGCTCAGGATTCCATCGCGTCCGTAATTAACAGCAGACAGACATCATTACTGAACGCAACGACCATTTTACAAAATCTATATATATAAACTATAGTTAAATATAAAATATCGATGTTATAAAACTACTGGCACCCTGGGCTTATTCTAGTGGGGGGCCCATAAACACCCTTCCCCCAAAAAAATCGTTCACCCCCAAAAATCGCCCCCTCCCAAAAAAAAGTGGGTGCCCCTTTTGGTACCAACTTTTACCCTGAAAAAATCGCTGAGAAGGCCAAGTTTTCAAAAATTTTCCGGCTTCGCCGGAGATTTTTAGCCGATCTTTGCCTATTTAAGCACTGTTTTTGCACTAAAAACGAACTTACTTGGCGATTACTATACAAATAGCGCTATTATTAGCATGTTTTTAGAAAAAATTTGAAAAATTTTCGCCCCCCCCCAGCATGACTCGCCCCCGCCCCGAGGCCCCCCCAAGAAAAATTCCCTAGAATAATCCCATTACACCTGGACGTATCGCATTAATGGTGCAATCATAGGCGGATCCTTGGGGCGGAGGGCGGCTCCTCCAACCGTCGAGATTCAAAGGTAATAAAAATTAAGGAGTGCAATAGAGAAAAGGGCAAAACACCATCAAATTTCGCTTTTGGCATGAATTTTCTTATTCTTAACAATTCAATTCAATTTATTGAAAGCAAGGAAAAATATAAGAAGACGAAGAAAACAGAATCTATAAAAACTTCTTGTGTTTATCTATACAGTACCCTGCACGAGAAGGGTAACAGTTGACGAAGTCGTCAGGTTGACGATTTTCGTAAACCAGTTCGCCCTTTTCGCCAATGTTCACGAATGTCGCAATTCACACAAGAAGTATCGCCAACTTGACGATTTCGCCAACTGTTACCCTTCTCGTGCAGGGTACTGTAACACTTCTTAATAGTAATTGAGGTGAAAATTTTAAACGGTCGTATCTCACTAACCCTTCATCCGATTGTAATAATTTCAACAGCTCCTGAATCAGAAAAGCCTACTCTTTCTTTTAAACACCTTTTTAGCGGCGATGGAGCCATTACGCGCGGCCATCCGCGCTCGTGTCTCTTTGGCACATGTTGACGAACGACTTCCATGTTTGCTGGTGCCTAGCTTTTCTGCAGAGGTCGCGGCGCGTCGGGACACCCACCGTTGGAAAGAGCGTGCGATTCTGCGCCGATTGGTATAAAAAGCGTGGCTCTGTGACCACAGTAGCAAGAGTTAGGGTCGAAAAACCAACTCGAAGCAATTCGTACTCTCCATCCTGAATATATAATTAATTTCCGTGGCCTCAGCATACAACAAAAACATCGCGCACATCGTCCCATCACCAGGCAATCGTTCTTTGCGGTTTCCGATAAAATTTTTAGATCTTGGTTTTTACAGTACCCTGCACGAGAAGGGTAACAGTTGACGAAGTCGTCAGGTTGACGATTTTCGTAAATCAGTTCGCCCTTTTCGCCAATGTTCACGAATGTCGCAATTCACACAAGAAGTTTCGCCAACTTGACGATTTCGCCAACTGTTA
>JASAND010009961.1:0-67161 GCA_030248195.1 Trissonchulus latispiculum
AACAAACTATACATTATTGCTTCGACATTATTTAATAATTGCATTCCATGTTGATGATCTTCGCTTTTCTTCACAAATCCATGACATATGAATTCTTCCTTGTAGATCGATTAATTTTGGGCATTTTTGACCAGTTTCGATTACTTTTAGCACCTTATTTTACTAATTCCATTACATATGGCCATTCAAAGTTCGAAAAATCAGCGATTTTCAGCCAAAACAGCGATTATGGCAACTTTGGCCCATCGTAGCCGGCTGAAGGGTACAACTGTACAAGTATTGGCGTAATATTTTGCGCAAATAAACTAGGTACCATTGGCAACATTTTGGGTCAGTTTCAGCCAAATCTGAGAAATTTGTTTTCGATTTTTTCGGCCGCTTTTTGGTAGAGTTGTGCTCGGGCCTTGAGTCGGGCCTTGGGCCTCGGGCCGGGCCCGGGCCGGGCCTGACTCGGGCCCGACCCGGCCCGGTTTTCTAGGACAAGGCCCGGCCCGCGCCCGAGGCCCGAAAAGTTCTGGAGGCCCGGCCCGAGCCGGGCCTGTTGGGCCTCTCGGGCCTCTCGGGCCTCTTGGGCCTCTCGGGCCTTTCGGGCCTTTCGGGCCTCTCTGGCCTGTTGGGCCTCTTGGGCCTCTCGGGCCTCTTGGGCCTTTCGGGCCTCTCGGGCCTTTCGGGCCTTTCGGGCCTCTCGGGCCTTTCGGGCCTCTCGGGCCTTTCGGGCCTCTCGGGCCTCTCGGGCCTTTCGGGCCTCTCGGGCCTCTCGGGCCTCTCGGGCCTCTTGGGCCTCTTGGGCCTCTTGGGCCTTTCGGGCCTCTCGGGCCTTTCGGGCCTCTCGGGCCTGTTGGGCCTCTTGGGCCTCTCGGGCCTGTTGGGCCTTTCGGGCCTCTCGGGCCTCTCGGGCCTCTTGGGCCTCTCGGGCCTTTCGGGCCTCTCGGGCCTCTCGGGCCTCTCGGGCCTGTTGGGCCTCTTGGGCCTCTTGGGCCTCTCGGGCCTCTCGGGCCTTTCGGGCCTCTCGGGCCTGTTGGGCCTCTTGGGCCTCTCGGGCCTCTCGGGCCTGTTGGGCCTCTTGGGCCTCTCGGGCCTCTTGGGCCTTTCGGGCCTCTTGGGCCTTTCGGGCCTCTCGGGCCTTTCGGGCCTTTCGGGCCTCTCGGGCCTTTCGGGCCTCTCGGGCCTCTTGGGCCTCTCGGGCCTTTCTGGCCTCTCGGGCCTTTCGGGCCTCTCGGGCCTGTCGGGCCTCTCGGGCTGTCGGGCCTTTCACGCCAGCTGGCTTACATGCCAGAATACGCATAGTATATACTATATGTATATACGTATGTGTATTATATATGTATGCATAAACGATGTGTTTCCGCTAACATCAGGCCACGCCATGACCAGTTCTTCGCACACTTTCCCACTAGTCAGGACAAAGGAAGCGTATACGTGCATCACTTTTGATTTGGTAGGATTTTTAGTGACTCAGTTAACTGTTGAGAAAGTGTTGCCGTTTTTGTTTTCTGCCATTGATGTGCCTAAGCAAGGATGCTGAGTCAGAGTTGGAAGTGGGTAGCGGGTACCAACGGGTACCCGCGGGTACCCGCGGGTAATAGAAATTTTGCTACCCACAGGCTACCCGCGCGGGTAGTTGCGGGTATCTCTTGTTGATGTAGTCACTAAAATTCAGGGAATTTTATTGAAAAATGATCGAAAAAATAGGTTTCGTGTTTGGTGATTTAAAAAAATCGCTGATTTTCGCTGAGTGTCCTTCTTCACGATTACTATTCTCAGTTAAAATGGGCGTTTGACTAACACCCGATTGCACCAAATGTGTTTAAAATCTAATTAGCTAAATTAGATTTTAAACAGATCTTAAATATATTTAAGTGAACAGAGCATTGCACCAACTTAAATATATTTAAAATCTGTTTAAAATCTGATTAACTATTGAAAGTTAATTAGATTTTTAACATGCCTCATACCATGTTTAAAATTTGTTTAACGTGAAAATCTAGCAATTTGCATGAATTGTCTGGGAGTTTTCATTGTATATATTTTTATCCATTATTTTTCTTGAGCGATTAATTTAGTTTGTGTGTTTATACAAATAAGAAATCTAATAAATTCAAAATCTGGAGATTCATTTTTGTTCAAGTTTGCACAGAAACAATTTTTGGTTGACGTAATAGCTTACTAAATGAAATCCTGAAAAAAGGCTGCATTCATAACAGTCACTGATATGAACAGTAGGTTGCCACAATTTGCTACCATCAAATAAGCAAAATCGTAGCGTTGCTGACAGTCAAGCTAAGGCTAACCTTGGCTAACCTAACTAAAGAATGTAAAGAGAAAAAATAAAGTTTTGAAAACACGAATAATTAGATTTTAAACAGTTTCACACTGTCATGACATTAGTATATTATCATTGGACAGAGCAACTACTTCAAAGCTGCCGCTCGGTGTCTGATAGGCTGTTTTAGTCACGTGACCCTTAATTAGATTTTAATAAAACAGATTTTAAATAGAAGTTAAAAAGATTTTACGCAAAAACATTTTGGTGCAATGGAAAATGTGTTTAATGTTAAAATCTTTCTAGCTAATAAGATTTTAAGATAATTAGATTTTACGTAGAAACATTTGGTGCAATCGGGCGTAAGTTTGTTCTATTAGGTTATATCCAGAAAAGTAATCATAAGTCTTTTTCTTTTTTGTAGAGCTTTCTACTTGTATTTCTCGCTTTCAGTAAGCAGACGTACTAAATAGCTCAGCATACAAACTGCTGTTCGTGCCGTTTTTGCAAAGTTTAAATGCCTTGATTGTATGTGTTCCTTTAGTGAATGGTAGATAAGGTCAACCATTGTTCGAAACTGGAAATGTTTGCTCAAGAAATTCTTCAATTCGAAACTGGGAATGTTTGCTCAAAAAATTTGACAAACTAATATTATATAGGTAGGTATTCTAGAAAAATCCTGATGACTAAACTATTATCATAATCCGTTAGGTAGGTAGTAACAAACAGTATTTTAGTTGGGGAACTTATATATAATTTCGCTTTGTTTTTATTATTCAGAACGTATATAATAGCTCGTGGTCAATTTTTGGAATCAATCCAAAATCCGCAAACATCCGCAAAGCTCAATCGTTAAAATCCACTTTTCTAATTCAATCTTGGAGGTTTTACATGTATACATTCACAGGTGGACAAGGAAGAATTACCCATCCTCTCTGCAAATTCCTCCAGAAGGGTTATCAAAATTGCTCTTACAGGCGGTAAAAAATTCGGCTACACGGGGCATGAAAATTGCTCAAAGAAAGAAAGTTTCCAGACTCACATTTCTGACGATTATCCGGCTTCGCCTGATCTTTTTACTAAAAAATCGTCTAAGCATAAGCAATGCTATTTTTATTAAAAATCGCTATTTGTAGTTATAATTTAGATAAATTGGTGAAAATAGTGGAATTTTAACGTCGCTAAACGTATCCAAGGGCCTCTGTCCTCTACCCGGCCAAATGCGCTTTCGATAGCCGAACAATATATACATAATTTTCAGCAAATTCAAAACCTTGAGCATTTTTAATTTCTGGAAGATGCGTTTGATTCAATAAAATAGTCCTTAACTTTGTAATATCGGTCTTCTTTCGAAACTACATGAGTCCAACATAAATTTTTCGTCGAGATGCACCGAGGTCGGGTCCGAGGCCGGGGCCTGAAAATTGGAAGTCTAGATAGGAGAATGTTCTTAAAAATTCCGATTTTGGTATTCATTCAAGTATAGGCAAAATTACTATTATTGTTTCCATTCAAACTGATGAGAATTATAATGAACGATCTGTACCAGTTTAATTTAATTTTGACTTTAAAAATTCGAAAATTTTGGCTAAAAATTGTCAAAAAATTACAAATGTTTGGTCCCAGAAGGCACCGGTGCTTAACCACCGAGGTTGGCATCGGTCCCCAAGCCCTGGTGCATCTCTAATTAAATGTATATTAGTTTAAATTTTTAAACTTTTTGAAAACGTTTTGGTTTGAAAACTTCAGCAATTTGGGTGAATTTCCATATTTCGGGAACACAACTCAACACTGTTAGGTAAAGTATGTGGGTTAGAAGGTTTAATTAAATAAAAGTTTATTTTACACTATTGGCATTTTTTAATGAATTTAATGGCATTGTAATCATATAGCATTCGAAAAATTTTGCGGGTATTTTGCGGGTATCAGTTGGCTGCGGGCCGCGGGCCGCGGGGCGGGGCGGGGCGGGTACCAGCTTGCGGGTAGCGGGGCGGGGCGGGTACCAGCTTGCGGGTAGCGGGGCGGGGCGGGTCGCCAAAAAGGTACCCGCTTCCAACTCTGTGCTGAGTTGGCATTGTAAAATGTGCTTAAAGGGAATAACAGCATTTTAAGGTTAAGCTGGTGTCCGACCTACTCCAGTTTTTTAAACGATCTTGTATAACTTGGAATGATCTTGTGCAATGTTGTTTCAGTAGCCGATTTTAGTTTCAGTTTCAGTCGACGGACCAAAATACTTTCAGTTTTAGTTTCAGTTTCAGTCGGCAACGTAAAATAATTTCAGTTTCAGTTTTAGTTCAGAGTTTCAGTTGCAGTTCACTTTAAATTGAACGGTTTCCATCCAGCCTCCTGAGTTGACACAAAGCGCAATTTAATGTTTATTCAGCCTCCGCTGCAGCAGTACTAACAGAATCGAAGTTCAAAACCTTCAAAATGTTAAGTTTTAGGGAAAGACTAAAACTAGTTTCAGTCCGAGTTTCAGGTTTTTACCAAAATTAGTTTCAATTTCAGTCTGCAGCCTAAAAAAGTTTCAGTTTCAGGTCTCCTGCCAGAATAGTTTGAGTTTCAGTTTCAGTGACTGAAACTGAAACCTGCACAAACTGAAACCTAGTTTCAGTTTCAGTTTCAGTGACTGAAACATCACTATCTTTGTGTTGTGGAATCTTATGAAGATTGTTATCCCGCCACCAGGACAAAACTTCCAGAAAACTATATTGTCTCTGCTCATTGTTTTTCTTCCTATGTTAGAAATTAGGATGTTAGAAGTAGAAATTAGCACTAGACGAGTTATTTCTATGGGATTCGGCACCAGAACTGTTAAACATAAGGTCATTAAATCTAGTCAGTCATCAAGTTGCACCACCAGATTACACATACCCACTTTCGGACTTTGACTCGGGCTCGGGTCTCTCGTGCTTTGACTCGGGCCCGGGCCTCTTAGTGCTTGATCCGGGCCTCGGGCCTTGACTCGGGCCTCGGGCCTGGCCTCGGGCTTCGGGCCTGGCTCGGGCCTTCGGGGTTCGGGCCGGGCCGAGCCCGGCCCGGGCCCGGCCCGAGGCCCGACCCGAATAGTTGGTGAGGCCCGGGCCCGGGCCCGGCCCGGAAAATTTCTTAACGGCACAACAGTACTTTTTGGGGGTTGAGTTGAAAAACCGAAAAAAATAAAATTTTTCAGATTTGGCTGGAACTGACCCAAAATGTTGCCAATGGTACCTAGTTTATTTGCCCAAAATGATACGCCAATACTTGTTCCCTTCAGCCGGCTACAATGGGCCAAAGTTGCCATAATCGCTGCTTTGGCTGAAAATCGCTGATTTTTTGAACTTTGAATGGCCATACCAAAGTGGGTCTGGGTTTTTGCTCATTTTGTGCATGGACGTTGATAGCATATAGATAAATAATATTTATAAAAATTGTGTGGTACTAAGGCATAATGAGGTCACTACGTCAAAAAATGTGGAAATGCGCCTACTGAGCTTGGAGGCTTAAGGTAAGGTTCGACCGTCGCAAACTGCGGAATATGAATAATAAGTAAGCTCAAACTGGCAGGGATAGGTGCCCCATGTGTGGTGCCTGTATGGTTAAGATATGAACTGTCTGACTCTGTTCTATCGGCCTGAGCACAATTTTGATTGGTGAAGTCCTACGGCGACGTATAGTGGCAGAGTCGAAAATCACGAATTTTGCTATAACTCACTGAATATACGGAGTTGAGCTCTGATATTTGGAGGTTTTACTTTTACGTCAGGTTGCTACAAGTCCTGAAAGTTTGAGCCAAATCGATTTTTGAAGGTTGTCCGGAAGTACAGGCAGCACAGTCGAATTTCTCAGAAATCGACTCATATATATATATATATATATATATATATATATATAAAATATATATATAATATATATAATATGCGTAAACAGTCTTTCTAATGCTGGTCCCAACTGATCAACAAACCAATTCCACAAATTAAACCTCTTTGAATTGTCCAGGCTGGTTTTCAATAGTAATCCCAAAACAGCTTTTTTCATCTACAAAGAGGGATCTAAAGTGCGTGTAACCCGATGTTCTGGTAGAATCAGCCATAACTTGGACAACTTTCAAAAATCGATTTGGCTCAAACTTTCAGGACGTGTAGCAACCCAGAGTAAAAAATTGGAGGTTATACACGAGCCAAAACGGCAATTAATTTGCATATTGCCACTTTAGTGAAGCTAATTTGCATATTATCTCGAATTTTCGCCGAAACTTCGCCTCACAGCCACTCTACGGCTCTCCCCAGTTAGGTCAAGCAATCCCGACCCTCCCGCCCTATTGAAAGTAGAAATTCCGAAACTTTGAAAGATAAATTACGTAGCAAATTGGTAAATTCGTGGATTTTACGTATCTATATTATATAGTTTGTTCTAGATATCTTCAGCTGCAGAAAGGAATCGCCCCACCCAAATTCTGGACTCAATAGCTTGCAATCTCGTTTGGACGACTACCTCAAATCCGCTCACTCTTCGTCCACGGTTCATCAATATTGCCGCGCCTTCTCTCGTTTTCAGTTCTGGTGCAGCGAGCATGACCTCTCAGCTCTCCCAGCTTCCCTTAATACCATCGATTTGTATTTGGTGCATCTGGCAGACAAGAAACTATCCGCCTCTTCTGTCAACCAGGTGTATTGCAGTATTCTCTGGGCTCATCGCCTAGCCGGTTTGGATCAACCTCGGTCAGACGCGGCGGACCTTGTTATAGAATCCACGAAGCGGTCTTCGGCTACCGCTCATCCTCGTCAGAAAGATCCGCTACCACAGGAAATTTTAAGAGCTCTGTGTCGATCTGCCCAGCCCTCGGATTTGGTCACATTTCGTACCGCTGTTATGGCGTCCGTAGCCTATTACGGATTTCTTCGCTTTCAAGAGATCCAACATCTGCAGGTTAGCCATGTTTCGTTCTCTGACGAGTCGGTGACCCTATATCTTCCCCAAAGCAAGACGGACCAGTATCGTCGTGGCCACCAGGTTACGTTGGGGAAATCAGCTACCGTCGACTGCCCACATAGCCTCCTGCGCAGATACATCGATTTAATGGGTTCGTCAGCTGGCAACGATACGTTCGTTTTTTGTAAACTCCATCGATCCCGCAAGAACATCTACAGCTTTCTGACGGACGCGTAATTGACTTATTCCACCGCCTTAAGCAATTTGCGAGCTTGTCTGTCTAGAATTGGGGTCGACAATCCGAGCCGCTTCGGTCTTCACAGCTTTAGAAGCGGAGGAGCTACTCTTGCTGCGAATGCTGGAGTCCCCGTTGACCTTTTGCAGAAACATGGGCGGTGGTTAAGTTCAGCTTCTCGTGACTGTTACATTGCTGATGACCTCAACCGCCGGCTTTCCGTCACTACCGCCATGTTCCACGGTTTGAGCGAAGCTGAAGGTTCCTCCAGTTAACTTGCTTCTGTTTTCGCAGTTTTTGTAATCTTTACTTTTACTAATCTGTGTGACTGTGTCTTCTACTAACCTTTTTTGTTACTTGTTGTTACCTGCCTTGTCGACTTGACCGACCTATCTACATGCCGACATGCCGTATTCCTGCTTTGTTCTATTAAACTGTATTGAGTAGAGCCATTTGGCAAGAGTATAACCAAAGTTATTCTCCATTTGAGAATAACACCAAATATTAAAGCTCAACTCTATATATTCAATGAGTTATAACTAAAACTAGTAATTTTCGACTCTGCCTCAAACTTCACCAATCAAAATTGAGTTCAGGCCGAGACGTTTCTAGTCTATAGACAAATAAAATTTATGAAAATTGCGTTGGATATACCAAGAGTACATAATATAGTTATAGTAAAGAATAGTAAGATTGCTAGGTCAAATAATGTGCAAATGCCCCTCGCCTCGCCTACTGAGCATGTAAGATTAAGCGTATGTTTGACTGCTGGAAACTGCCAATATGAATGCTAGAAAGCTCAAACGTACAGGGATAACTAACTACACGTGAGACGCCTGTATGGTATCATCTGAACTGACTGAGTCTTCTCTATCGGCGTGAACTCAATTTTGATTGGTGAAGACACAGGCCGACATTAGATCATAAGGGCAGAGTCTAAAACTACTATGTAATTTTGCTATAGGTATAACCAAGAGTACATAATAACTAAGAGTGTGACAAGCGTCACACTCTTAGTTATCAAGCAGAAAACATCATCTGCACAATAACGGCCTACCCCCCCCCCACAACTGAGTACCTGGTGACTCCCCACAACTGAGTACCAGGTACACAATTGTGTACCAGCACTCGCTTGTATGTTTACATGTTGAAGCTCAAAAGTGGCCAGCTGCTGATAGAATGTTTTTGGCTTCAACATGTAAACATACAAGCGAGTGCTGGTACACAATTGTGTACCTGGTACTCAGTTGTGGGGGGGGTCACCAGGTACTCAGTTGTGGGGGGGGGGGTAGGCCGTTATTGTGCAGATGATGTTTTCTGCTTGATAACTAAGAGTGTGACGCTTGTCACACTCTTAGTTATTATGTACTCTTGGTATAACTCATTGAGTATGCGGAGTTGAGTCTCAAATATTTGGAGGTTTTCCCTTTGGAAAATCCCTACCTGTCCGGAAGTTTGAGAAAAATTGGTTTTTGAAGGTATTCCAAGTTATGGAAGACCCTACCAGCAATCGGCTCATTGTAAATTTGTAACTATGTGTTACGGACCACGGGCATGATTGTCCAATATGCATATGAGACAAGAGATGTTGCCCCTTGTATATGCATACGGATCACGCTCTTTGGCACATCCGTCACTACTTAAAGGGGAATATATAGATATTGCCTGCACTTTGACTTGATCCTTACATTTGGATATTTCTGCCATTACATATTCCAACCCATATATCTTCTAGAACCAACTGCATATGAAAACGCATAGAAGTGGGCAGCTGGAGTACCATACCAGTAAACTCACCATTTCCTTAAGTTTGCATATACCCTCTTGAATTCTTCATACAACAAATTGTAGCAAACATCATTCTTTTTAAATGAGAAATATACAGAATATCTTTACCATACAGGATGCATTACACAATGAAACCTAGGAATAGTTGAATATTAATATGAAAGTAATCCTACATTTGAAAAGAATATTGTCATATGGTCTTATTCTCATGTCTCATATTTCTCAGAATTCAATCTCACACGCTCGTTTGGGTTCGACGGTAGTATCCCAGTTCAACTGAAGAAGTATGGAAAATTGTACCAGGAATTATTACCCACCACTGCTTTGTAAAAAACGGAGGTATTAATGTTGAGTACAAGAAACGATCAAGCTAAACCTGTAAAGCTCAACCGGTGCCAGCGTCACTTCTACACTTGAAATTTATTATATAGCCAAGCGGAAATACCCACTACTTTTTGGACCAAAACTTTTGACTGATTTGGGCTATTAATATACGGCTTTGATGGTGGAATGTATAGGCCAGATTCTGAAACCCCCGCGCAGTACGCAGCAAAATTTTTGACCCACGCGCAGGGCGAAGCGCATAAAGCAAAAACGTAGAGCGCAACTTATGTAGTACTTATGTGACAGGTTATTTTGTGGGGGTAACCTGTCCGTGTGGCCCTCGGCCAAGTCTAGATAGCTAGAGAGGTTAGACTGAAGTTGTGTTCCTCTATACGTACTAAATATAGATACAGATTAATAACTAAAACAAAGTTCAAGCTTTTAGATTGTTCAATTCTTTCAATACGAATTCTGGTTTGCTGTTTAGTCCAACCAAATCATTGTTCAGAGTAGCTGTAACAAGAACAGCATTCGTGATCACTCCATGAACCCACCGGCAGATCCGGAATAAGGAAGTTAGTTTCGTTGGATCACCATATAAACAGAAGCAGTCGTAGTCCATGACTGCAGACGTAAAGCAAAATATGACGGCATAATAAACACTAACCCATTGACGAAGCGACGCCACGACATCAGACAAGTGGAGCTAAAAAGATGATACGTTGCGCATCCACAAAAGCACAAAAGCCATTGACGGGTCGATGATCGATGGTTGATGGTGATTTTGAAAATGTTAAATTCGAGACAAGAAGGATTCGGTTGAAAATGGAACAAGAAACAGAATCTGCTGTCACTACGCAAACGTCGCGGTGACGCAGTAGTGACACACAGTCACTTACGCTGTCCTTAAGAATCCTACGAGGCACGCATAGCAGCATCGCTAGCGTGACTAATCTCGCTACGATCATGTGGAGCCACCAGCAGGTATGCTTCAGACTTTCAGCTGCTAAGTTCCACCTCGGTCTTTCCAAATACCAACCTTTCTTGGCTAAACAGGCTAAGACGTCGTTCGACGCTACAGCGTAGGAGCAATCCAGAAATACTCTCTGTTTGTGAACACGCAGGTGCTCTCTGAAACGCTTGTGAACAGCATTCTGCAGGGATAGGAGGTTTGCTCGCGTAGCTATTCGAGATTGTTCAGACACACTGTAGAGTATTGTAGTGCTACGGGTCAGATTAAACGAGTAAACTTTGTGATAATTTAGGCTCCAAAAGATTGCACTGGTAAGCACTGGTTTTAGACTGAAAGTTGAAACGGCTGAGAGAACACCGGGGTCGGTGGTACCCTGTTCTCAGCAACACACACTCTAATTTCAAAGCACTAACAGCAGTGCGAACAGACGAGACGACTCGGTCGACTCTTAGATCCTTCGGACTAAGTAGCCTGGTTTTGGTCTACCCAATCCGGGATTTGTCCGCGTTAGGTCGTGAGTTCGATTCCTCTGAGCTCCGTTTCCGTCTAAGGCCAATACACGTCTAGTGAACAACTGTCGTGTTCCACAGATGCCCACAGATCAGTACCTTCTGGAATCAGACAGAAGATCAACACCTCTTGCTCAGTACAACTATCACACTTCCAGGGGAAATATTTAGGCAAAGTTCTCAGTGCCTGGAATCGCCTCGTAAGCTCCCTCAACAATCTGGTCTACGTTCCACGGGCGTAGACAAGTACAAGTCGCTCAAGTACTGAAATGCCTCTAGCTCAAAGCTAACAGTCAACTCTGTACCGCAATACTCACACTCTAACTTGCAGTGAGATAATACAGGCACAAACTCTGCCAGCGTGATATCAGCCAAGTCCTAACTAACGTCCTAGGTAAGTCCGAACTGATCCCTAACTAAATCCTAAGATCCTAGCAGAATGGACCACAGAACCTATAAAGTTTAGGATTTAATTTACAACAATTACGTGCAGACGAGAAGAGGATAAGATGATACAGACTGTGGTTGATAAGATTAATTAGTTACAAACAATATTGGTCAGCTCTTTAGACAACACGAAATAAGGCGATTACGAATACCAGTGTACAATTAATATTAATACAATTAACTACAGACAAAGTACGGAACTCCACAAACACACACAGAGAACACAGCTGACCACGACAACCCTAAGGCTCGTACCTAATTAATAAACCTAGTGATTTTTAGTTAGACCTAGCAGAAAGCCTAGACCTAACCAGCAGTCTGATATACACAAGTTATCCCAAGAACTTTGCTTGATAGGTTTATCCTACAAACTTTATGTTAGAACCTGAAACCTACAAAATTTCGCATGAATTAATTATAGATCGCGAGTCTGGTACAGTTTCCACAAGATGATCACTATTTTCTGTTTCCTAACTAAAAGGTATCGAGGGGGTCCGCCTATATGCTTGAAATGTCCTATGTGCTTTTATTTTAAACGAAACAATCAATATTGCGCGGATTTCCACCCTTTCCCGGGCACTAGATATTAGTCCTGACTACCCGCTCGGCAGATAACCAGAAGCTAATATCCTACTTCCTGCCTAAGGAAGCGGCCAATGGTCAATTCGCACGTTTTCGAGAAGTTTAGCAGGATGTCAGATTTCCCCAAAAGTTTTAGGTTAATCGAAACAGTATTTCAGGCAGCACAGAGAACGTACAAAAGAGCACGAGAATCTACAAATTGCATTTTATCGAGAGTTCAACAAAATTTAGATCAGTCTTCTTGAGATGAAGTTTGGGGTCCCCACTCCGTACCACAAGCGAAACTTTGGTAGCCTTGAAACAGGCTCTCAGGGCCGAGAAGCGGCAGAAGTTCGCTAAGGACAGCTGTAGCTCAATGTCAGGTCAAGGGAGCAAGCCTCAACCAGGGGGAGCAAGTGTGCACGGCAACGAAGATAGCTGGCAGTATGGGTGTCGGATAAATCACCCTGAAGTCAGTAGTCACGCAGCCGAGGGTGTCGGACAAATCACCCTATACAGAGGTCCTGATAGAACAATGTGCACCTTGCTCTGCCCTGGCAGACTGTTTATCCCGGCAGTTCAGTTCAGGTAGAGATCTACTAAAAGATACCGTCAAGCACCTTGATACTGGACGTCCGAGTGACAGGGCTGGACAGGATCCAAGACTGAGTACCAGGGGATTGGCGGGCAATCTCACACTGACAGTGACCAACTGAGCAGCAAAGGACCGGGGAGGATCCGTGAACAGCAGGGAGGACTGAGCAGCAGGAGATCGGATCGGCGGCAGCAATTCCGGCAGCAGATCCAGACAGGCAGCTGAAGGACTGATCCAGGAAGGCAAGGCAAGACAGGGCTTGAGCGCAACCTGAATCAAATGGGTTAAAACCGTTAGGATTTTTCAGAGAAAAATCCTAACATGATATTTCCTGGGTCCAGGAATAATCCCTAAGAAGCTGAGATGGAAAGTTTGAAAGGTGAGTGAAATTGCGTAAAAGTTTGAGAGTGCGTTCTGTGGTTAAAAATGGAGAAAATTTGAGTTGAAAGTAAAGTTTGGGGACTTTTGGGAGAGTTCCCAAAAGTCCAAGCTTCTTAGTGGATTTCCTTTCGGAAATCCACGCGACCCAGGTAATATCTGCATAGATATTACAAATCAGAATCATTTACAGACAATGAGTAAATAATTTAATGTAAAGGATAATTCTCAGGGGGTATTTTAGAAAAGGACCTCTGGGTCCTGTAAAAATCTCAGAGGCGATTCCCAGAAAAAGAGGGAAATCGCCTTTAAAAAACTAGATATATATTTGAAAGAGAAAATAAAAGTGGGGAGGAGAGCCTAAGGTGGGATGTGTATTCCTAAACCCCCCTTAAACTACAGAAACCCCAAAAGTTGACGAGGGGCTAGTGTTAATACACTAGCCCCGTTCCGGAGTGGGGGAGAATTTGGGCATAGTAACGCCCTAATGTAGAGAAAACTGGGGGGAGTGAAAGGAGAGGCCAAAAAGCGGCCGTACAGTTCGGAAGACGAGGTAAGACTGAAGTGCAAAACAAGTTTACCTGTCAATCACGACAATTTCGGCAATCATTCGTCTGATTGGCCGAAATTGTCCTCCGCGCAAAAAGGCGCGCACTAAATGATTCTGATTGGGTCAATGTTGTTGCAATCATCAAATGACTTTGAGCGGGCTTTCAAGTGTTTACGTTAAAGGGGAAAGGGCAATTAAACTAATACCTTTCCCCTATTGTAAGAATTAGGGAGAAAATTAAGGAAAGATAACATCAAAACAGACGCACTGAGGCGAGAAATTGACACTACGTCAATTTCTCGCTAAAAGAGAAAACAAGACGCAACGCCTAACTAAAACCTGGACCAGAGGGTCCCCATAACTAAGACTTAGTGACTGCTGATTAGGTAGGTAAAATTAATTAACACTAGTAGGTTCGAGCCTTGTACAAAACACAATACACAATACAAAATACAAACAACTAGGTAGCTAAGACATGAATTAAAAAATAAAAACTTTTCTTTCAGTTCCCCTCTTTTTCTTTTGCCTTTGAGTCTCAGCCGAGCTGGACTCAAAGAGCGGAGAATTTGTACAGTTACAAAAGTAACGCATCTGTTACTCCAAATTGGCAATAAGGGAAGACATAAAAGTCTTCCCTTGAATTACAAACCAAAACTTACAAAAGAGGAAGAACTTTAAAAGAATTCCACACTAGCTAAGCAAAAACTAGTTAAGTTCAGTGAAAGGGCAAGCCGAGCTTCCCTTTTGCTTTAAAACCACTAAAAACCACATTAATTAAACTTTAAACTTAATTAACTTAACTTTCATTAATTAATTAGCTAGAATATGGGTTAACTTAATTAATTATAAACTTTAATTAAGCTTGAAATGAAGTTTAAACCATTAATAATCACAATACTGAAGGGACGAGCCGAGCTCTCCCCGTTAAGTCAGAAAATCGAGTCTACTGCAAAATCGAACCACAGAAGCACCAATTATTTTGTGCTTGTTTTGAAGAGGAAGACCTGCTGATTTTGTTTATAAAAGTTTTAACCTCATTATTGATGTTAATTAGTGTGAAACTTTTAATTAAAAACACCATGACCACCCAAGTCTGGAGGCCCACTTGAACTTCAGTATGTGGCTTACAAATCAGCTTGTGAAATAAAATCGAACCACAGAAGCACCAATTGTTTTGTGCTTATTTTAAAGAGGAAGGCCTGCTGAGTTTGTTTATAAAAGTTTTAACCTAATTATTGATGTTAATTAACATGCAACTTTAATTAGAAACGCTGTGACCAACCAAATCTGGAGGCCAACTTAAACTCCATTATGTGGCGTGTAAATCAGCTTGTAAAATGAAAACCAACCACAGAAAGGGTAAATATTTTAAATATTCTGAAAGAGCAAAGCTTGCTCGTTTTAATGATATAAAAATTATATTAATTAATTATGTTAATTAACGAGTAATTAAGCGAAAACTAATGATATGGACAAAACTCGAAAGTAACTTTGTAATCTCCGTATGAAGTTTGAAAATGGCTTGTAAAATTAAAACGACCCACAGAATAGGTTGTTTTTCTTTCATAAATTGCATGAGCAGGCCTTAATCTATTCAGATATAATAAACTTTGATCGCATTTCGACGTACAGTGAGCGAACACTGGCCTTTTTCCTGACCATGTTGGGTTGTTTCCGCCATAATAGCAGAATCCCTTTAATTAACTTAAATTAATGAGTGGACCGTGCTCTGCACTAATCATTGACAGTCGTTCTACACCTGCCAATCCGCCTGGGGAGCGGCACCCAACGGGCCTCTACCTAGCTGTCCCGCAACAGCATAATTAGTAAAAGTTAGCTGCCAGCTCGAAACAACCCAACTTAAGCTTGAAACTTTAGTCCTGTTAATTTTTTCCAATTAATTCATGTCTTAACTATGGCAATAATTAAAGACACAAGTACAATGGCAATCAGACACATTCATTCCATAGATTCCACTCCATTTTCCAGCAGAATCCAAGATCGAAACTTCACAAGAAACCAAAACTATTCATCACATATTTAGCCTTTTTGGCTTGTTCTGGAAGCCGCTTATTACTCGGATAGGTTGTTCAAAGACGTCGTTTTTTGGTCATGTCGTGTCCTAAATGCGTTCATTGGTTGGCACTCCGGCCGATTTGAATTGAAATACAAATATGACCTTTAATTGAACAAATCCACATGACAAAATATTCATTTTTATTACATATTAGTTCACTAAAGAGGTTAACAAAGGTTTTCGGAAAACTAACCGGAAAGAAAAAGGTTCTAGCTGGGGAGGTGAGTAATCGACACAATAGACTAGTTAGTAGATAGAAACACAAGTATGCGACTAAGGGTAAATCTAGGTTGATGTGCCGACTGTGCCGAGCATCGCAGGTTCTCAACTGCTTATGGTTATGTCGGCGAGCACGGTTTTTCGTTATGGAGTTCGAATAGTCAATAGACTAAACTCAGCAGTGTCAGTTATGCCGGTCACGTCTGTGCAGCGTTTGCTGTTCATGGAACCATCTATTTGGAATCTATGCCCTTCCAGACACGGTATCACAACTGCGGCACTTCTACCTGGAGGTGTGACTGGTAGTTCAGTGCTGCCGTTTACTAACAGTGATATCTTCGTGGCTGCAGCATCTGTCTCAGAGTTGCTCGTCGGAAAGTTCGTGCACTCAGTCATCACGTCTAAACCAGGTCTGGCATCTGCCATTGTGACCACTGGAGCTATTGGGTTGGTATTAACGTCGACGTCGTACAGTTCTGTTATAGGAGTTGTTACTGTACAAAGCGTTTCTTGAATGTTTAATTTCGATTGATAGCAAAAAGCTGCAGAAATCTCAGTGCAACAGTCTACATTTGCAGAAACATGATGCTGGTCCGCTTCCGTGGTGAGTTCACTTCGGCAAGCCTTGTTCTCCTTAGGCGCAGCAACGCTCAGTTGCACAGACAGACACTCTACATGGCTAACAACTGCTGTTGCCGCTTCTCTGATGTCAGTACTTTTAAAGTAACTTGACACATCCTCCGTTACTTCACTGTCGAGCCGACATTGTACTCGGCTGTGAAAGTCGGGATCGAGCGCTCTCGGTTGTTTGTGATAATCATCAGAGAAGGCCTGAGCAGAGCCTACAGGATCTTGAGCATCAAGGGCTTTTAAAGCGTTCGTGCCTAGAATAGCATCGAACGGAAGTTTAGGGACAATGTAAGCCCTCACTAATGTCTCAACTCCGTCTAGCTTTATTCTCACGCTACAAATGCCTGCTGGGTGCACTGAAGGTCCTACGGATGCTGGAGGTATAACGTTAGCTAAATGTTCAATCTCTGTGGCGAAATATCGGTCGACTAAGGTGATATCACTGTTCGGATCTACAAGCATTTCAGCGGGAATGCCTGACAACCAACCGAGCACTAATGGTGCTTGGTCAGAACTCACTACTGGGTCACGCTCCACCCACTGAATGGGGCTGCGCGGCAGCAAGAACATTTCTGTACACTGCAGCTTCAGTGGTAGGAATGGTAGGATCTATGGTAAGGCTACTTTTACTGACACTCTCTCGGCCTTTAAAGCAATGTTTCCAATAAGCTCTTTTAGATGCCCAGATTTCAGGGACTGTTCACCTTGTTGCCGCATTGAAGGTATTTGTTTTGGGGCCTGAAGACTTTACTCAAAGTTAGTCGACACGTTCTGCGGAAAAGTAGCTTCCCTCCCTCCTTGGGAGCTATAAACAGGGCCTGAAGCAGCCTCTAGTCTAAACTCTGATTGTGTTCTCAACTCGTCATAGCCCTCTTGCTCTATAGCTCTAAGGAAGGCAACTCGAAAACTAGACGGCCGATACACGATGATGAATCTGCGGATATCTGGCTTTAAACCGTTTAAGAAAATGTCACGGACCAATATGTCTCGATCTGGGCCTTGAATAGAGTCACCATAGACCCTTTTCACTAACTCGTGAATTGCTCTAGCAAATTCATCAACACTTTCAGTCGGCTTCTGTGCTCGTCGGTGTAGCTCTGAGCTATGCACACTTTTAGGTTTACTGGACAGACGGCTCCGGAGGGCGGTAACTAAGTTAACCCAGGAAGCCTGCACACTGAGGGGAAGTGCGGTAAACACTTCAGCTGCATATCCTCGTAGGTAGCCTGGGAGAAGTGAAGTTTTGAGGGAATCCGGCCACTGATTTTCGCGAGAGACTCGTTCAAAGTAACCTATAAATTCCTCGAAGTCATCTGAGAGCTCGCCTTTAAGTATTGGGATATGTTTAGGGTCAATTAAATTACATTCCCAAAAGCTGTGTTTAGAAATTTTAAAACTTTCGCTGCCTAGCATGGTATTGACGGAGAGATTTTTTTCTTAGAGAAAGACTGAGTGCTCAAGGGCCAAATTCAAAGCGAAGCTGAAACTAGAGCAAAATCTGTGAACAGCCGTTTCTAACACGTCTACTCACTCACAGCGCTGAACGAAAAGGAACTGAATTAAAGGTCAACAAAACTCGGTAAGGTCCTAGGTTGCCCTTTTCGGCACCACTGTAACAGATTTTTTTGTGGGGGTAACCTGTCCGTGTGGCCCTCGGCCAGGTCTAGATAGCTAGAGAGATTAGACTGAAGTAGTGCTCACTCTGAGCCGTTATGTAGAACGCACATCGCAATTAATCCTCACGCGCACCTTTTAATAATGTCAGCAACAGTCAGAAATAAATGAACGTATCAGATCCAGATCCATGTGCATAAGATTGGCGCATCACAATAGGCTAGATTCAAGATTGTCCTCCACAATACAAAGTTGATTATATAAAACAAACTCCAACGGACCTATACCCGACCGTTCAGAACGCAGGCTGGAGACACAGACGCTGAGATAGGCTAACTAGAGCCACAGAACAACTATAGGCAGGCAGGGTCTGAGGCTGACAAAAGACTGACCCAAAGACTCGAGGTAACAGGTCCTTAGGCTGTCGGCATCCTTTGATTCTCGTTCTAAATGTCAACGTAAATGCCAACGATGACTGTCTCTGGAGCTAATTAAGGCTCGGCTTTCTGACTGACGCACACGGTGACCATTCTAGTTCTTGAAGGAGGGGGCTGTACTCAAGAGGGTGCTCACACCGAGGGAAAGGGGGGTTCCAACTAAAAGGCATGGGAGGGTCCTAGCTGAAGCCGTCGAGACCCGCCAGCACACAAGCCTAAGGAACACGTACCTCACATATGCATAGCTGACGCTATACAGCACGTAGTCAGTCATAGACAGCACGTACTCCACATATACGTACATGACACGCTAGCCTCAATAAGCCAGTTTAATTCTGCGCATGCGCCTTATGCAGTAGTGAGAACGGTGGGAAGCTAGAAATGCGCTAGCTAGATACGAAAGAAGTCTATCTACGTATGTGTGTATGCATGACTGGTTACACTTATGTAAATGTAGAGCGATGAATTTAATCATAGCTATGCAGCTACTTATGTTAGAAATCGGCAGAAACCGCCTTGAACGGAGACATGGAATCTTTGAAGCGGGACTGCGCGGATATTAGACTGCTGTGAAAGAACTTGTTTTGTGAAGTTTCATCAAATTTCATCGTGATTTGGGCCGTCAATCAAAATCAACAATACATACCCAAAAGGAATCGCGCACGCCACGCGTGTGTGTGTGTGTGTGCGTGTGTTATGTGCTAGTGGTACTTGTCAAGCGTCGTCAAAATATTTGGTCGAATCGTCTACCGAAACTAAATGTATGAACGCTTTTAGCTTAGGTACGTGTTGAAAACAGGCAAATTTTACACTCACTTAGTTTCTCCCACTTTTGGCATCCCTCAATTTTCTGCCTAAAGTAAATCAAGAAAGAATACAACATCTAAATATACAAATCCTTAAAGCATCTTTATTCAGCAAATAAAACAAAAACAGCACAATCCAAATGATAAAATGACTGATACATGTCACCTTCAGAAAGATAAGGTAACCTGGACCATGATTTAGCTTTGAAGTTTAATGGAACCAAAATATCATTGTAAAAGTAAGATACTTGTTCTTCAAAAGTGTCTCCCTTTACCAGGATTTCTTCAATAGGTTCAACTGATCCACTGTCAGAAAATTCTACAAACTGAGAAAATGGAAATACCACAGCCAACACAACAAAGCTGTTCGGGAATGTACTTAATTTCAGAGTTTGATGAATATCTAAAACACAAAGAACCAGTAATTACTACAAGCTATCTGCAGATTAGAACATTTTTCCAGAAATAAAGCTTACATCATTATTGTTATAAAAGACGAAAAGTGCATGAAATACAGGGAAATGTACATAATGGGAAAGAACGACAACTTTATGTTAGATTCTGATCGCAAAGCGCAGCAACGTTAGCCCAGTATTAATTCATTAAACTAATTGATTAGAGTGTGACAGCTAGCAGGCACTATATTATCTGCTCCAGGTACATACTCTGGCCGAGTGGTAAGGTGTTCGGCTGAAGATCTTACGGTGCTAAGTGTGAACCCCCGCTGCCACTTTCACAAATTCCCTTGAGCAAGGGACTAAGCACACATCGGTCCGCCGTGGGCACCAGCCAACCTAGCTGTATATCATTAACTCGTTTGTAAATGGGTAGCACTGCAGTGGGAATATAACAGAAGTCTGTGTACTGGCGTAATACCTGATGAAGGGCTGTTCCCCCTTCCACAGATGTAGTCAACATTAGAGTTGTCGCTCCTGGCTTCGGGCTGTGAATCCGGAAATAAGCACCGTCACCCTATAACCGTCTGCAGGTTGGAGTTCTCTCCAGGGATCACTTTACCGTACCTACCTACCTACTCTGAAGGGTAACTGACGCCCCTACCAGAAACGTGTACTTAGTGAAACCCCACAAATGCTCGCAGAGCACAAATTTCTGTATGCTGATAGTAATGTTGATGCACGAAGACACAACGACTCTGTCTGTTCATCTGAAATGTGTTTGTTTCGAGCATGAAAAGACACAGGATAGCTACTTAATTTGTTTGAAATAAAGGTGTGTGTGTGTGTGTGTGTGTGTGTGTGTGTGTGTGTGTGTGTGTGAGTGTGTGTGTGTGTGTGTGAGTGTGAGTGAGTGAGTGAGTGAGTGAGTGAGAGGGTCCACTATTACTATAGAGCATGTGGCTCTCTCGAAAGCAACGAAAACTACATAGGAGTGTGGAACTTCTCACATAATTACATATGTTAACCTAAATAGTTTCAAGTTTTTAAGTATAATCTGAACTTACTCTGTACAGGCCAATTTTACACAGTCATTCCAGTCACCTGACCTGTAATCCTTTATTATTGAAATTACACGCTATGATAGTGAATCTGCTAAGGATTGCTTACCCTTGAGTAATGAGATCGGTTTCTCGCAACGATCCACCAAATTTAAACAAAAAATAGCTCGATAACTATCACTGTTGATCCAATCAAAGATCGATGGTAGGACGTAGAAACCCTTTTGCGATAAACGGTATCGCATTGTGGGTGACGTTTCGGTTACATCAAAGCTTTCAAAGAAAGGAAGGGCAAACTTGGTGACTTCTCCGTCTCCTGCACCCAGATCGAGGGCAACGCCAACCTTTAACGGATCTGCAAAAAACTCAATCACCGTAACACAGAAAGTTTTTATGCTCAGTGATCAATTTCTTTGTAGTAGGAAAAAATTTACATTAACTGCTTTTCGTCATTGCCGCTTAGCCATCGACCAAAAGGCCGCTTGGCAGGTCGCGCCAAAGGCACGAAAAGTTTTAGCAGAAAACTATTTTTTTCAAGATCAAGTCGAATTTGGATAGCTGCTTTGTCCAAAGTTTACTCAATTGGCTTCAGTATCATTTTTAGGCCATCGGTTGCAAATTTAAGCCATGGATTTAGCTATGGCCTAAAACCTAGTGCTGGACCATCTCACACTGACATTTCTGTTGTAGCTTACGGGGGTCCACTTTTGGGGTAAATCTCCAATTTCCACTCATTTTTACATATTTCATTGCCTAAGTGGGATATTTTGATATTTAATATTTTATTTAAGATATTTTTTCGACCATTTCTGATTTCCCTCATTTTCATTTTGTGCTCAGTTTCATGCTCATTTGCGTGGCTGCATGACATATTGTAACAAAGTTTAAGTCGGATCTCTTACGGTTGTTGAGTAATTTCATCTCAAAACTGAGGTCTGCATCTGTTGAACATAGGAAATCGAAAAAGTGTCGATGATAATTCTCACCAGAAAATCTCAAAGCTGGTGTAAGACACCGGGTAACATTTAGTTATATATAGTTTTAAACCTCGAGACAGATATCAGGGTATTTTTACAGGGAAATTGACTCCCGAAATTGACCTCCCCCCGAAAATGCCTCCCGCCCCCGAAATGCCCTCATCCGGAATTTTGGGCTTCCCCCTTAATGAGGTATTGTTGGCTCATTTTAGCAAACATCTCTCCAAAAATCCCACCCCCGAGAAGGTATTTCATTTTATTTTGCTATCTGGCATGCTAGATAACTGGGGTTTTCTAGGCAAAAATACGTGGGGGGAAGGATGGGGGAGTCCTAGTGGGAGGTCCAAAATTGGGGGGGATAAAATAGGCGAAAAATGCTAAAAATACAGTACAAATAGCCTGTTTTCCACATATACTGCTATAACTAAGCTTAAAAGTGCTCAAAAATTAAGTTTTAGCACCAAAAAGACGACTTTTAACCAAGAATTTCAGGCGAAGCCGAAAAATTAATGAAAATTTTGACCAAAAATCCTAAAAATTTGGCATTTTCTGGGTATCTTAGAGTGAGAGGGCGGAAAGCCCAAAAAGGTGGAGAGGGGAACGAGGGGGAAGACCCACCAGTAACAAAACCCCATGACAACTATCTGGCAAGAATTTTATACCAGATACTATATATCTGGCAGATTTGTCTATATGGCTTCGACATAAGTATACCTAAACTTCTAGCGAAAAATTAGCATTTTTAAGATAAAAACGCAAAAAATCGCTGTTTTTAAGCTTAAAATGAACTTATAACTCCATAAATTAGCTAAAAATTGAGCAAGTGTTTGAAAATTCGGCCTCAAAAACTTAATTTTTCGACTCTTGGGCGACCCCCAAAATGTGGATAGGGGTTTGCCGAAAAGTGGTGGAGGGCAAAACTGGAGGGGTCTCCGAAAAGTGGAGGGGGAACCGAAAATTGAAGGGCCTCCACATAAACACAAAAAATGAAAACAGTTAGGTAAAAAGTTTGTGGCAGAAAGATTTTTCGCTGCAAAAAAGATACACCATTACAACTTTGCACAATTAATGTCAAAGACATGTGGAGTGCAAACGAACTCCTCTGTGGAGTGACGGGTTTTGCGTGATTTTTCAAAGTCCAAACTTAGGAAAATCGATGCACCGCGAACAACTGGCTCGGTGTCGGTACTACGTGGTCGTTTTGTACTAAAATATCAACCCACCAACTGCATTAATTTGTCATATTAACCAATCCCATTTTCGCTACTGTATTTCGCTACATGCCTTGGTAGGGCTCATCACTAATAAAAAATTTCTAATTTTGCGACTTTGAATAAGTTTATAGTTTATACTTCGAAGTCTAATATTTTGGCTTGTTCTTAGGCAATTTTGAAGTGATATTGATGCAGGGTTTTTTGGTCGCGGACAAGTGTGCATTTTTTGTGCATTTTTAAAAAATATTGTGCATTTTTAAAAAATATTGTGCATTTTGGAAAAAATGTGTGCATTTTTAAAAAATTGCTTATTTTGAACTATAACGTACATTTTTGGCCGTAAATTTGTATTCTACCTATTTTTGGCTTTAACTGGAATCCCACGCTTTCTCATAGGGGTCGCGGTAGCGACCCCTATAATATGAGCGCTTAAGGTCAAATGACAGTGTAAAACAAGGCTGCGCAGAAGCTGCGCAGATTCCTGCGCAGATTATGCGCAGATTATGTGCGCAAAAAATTGTACGTGTCGAGTTTAGTATGTGTGCGAAGTTTCATCTCCGTACCACTTTCCGTTAAAAAGTTATGCCAAAAATCGCTTACGAGAGTGATGTTTTTTTTCCGGTTTCTCTGATTTGATGTCTCATAAGGGGGTTTTGTAGGCGTAATAACTAGAGAAAGAAAAATTTTTGCCTATGAAAACCATATATATTCTTGGAGTACGCAACAAAAATAAGCCGATAGGCTAGTTTTTATGCTTCCCGGGGGTAGAAAAAATTTTTGGCTGGGGTCCAAAGTCGGTCAAAACGCTAAAATGACCCAAAAGTATGCTTAACATTAGCCGTAATAAGTCAGATTGCGCTACATATGGGGCTAAACTAATTATTTGGCGTAATACTAGACATGTTGGGGTTGTAAAATCTTGAATTCGTTTTCCGATAAGTTGCATTATTTTTGGGTACTGGCCCGCCAAAGTTGGTGAATTTTGGGTCCGACTTTGAACTTAGTTTTTTCGCTTATTTTTCAAGATAGACTTCTCAAATCTTGCATATAAAGGTTTTCGAGGGCGGAGAATCCATTCCCGCCATCAGTTTTGCTGCCCGATTCACCCAAGTTGCTGGGCTGGTTCCACTTGACCGTCTGAGGGGTCAGGTCGGAAACCGATTCCTGGAGGTCCATAGTAGGCTTTACTTGGCCTCTCAAAACTTTGTCTATAGGGGTTTTCTGGTGCGCCCAGCTCATTCCCGGTGTCCGTTTTGCCGTCCGACCTACCCATCTTGCTGGGCTGGTTCCATTTCGCCGTCTGGACGGTCCGGTCAGTACCGACTTCCGGGACATCATATAGGACTGTACTTAGCCTCTCAAAACTTTGTCCATAGGGGTTTTCTGGTGCGCCCAGCTCACTCTCGGTGTCCGTTTTGCCGTCCGACCCACCCATTTTGCTGAGCTGGTTCCACTTTGCCGTTTGAAGGGTCAAACGGGTAGGGGGGGGGTCAAGTGGTCAAAAATAAAATTTTTCAAAAGTGGTCAAATTTGGTACCAAATGAAAGCCCCGATTGAGCTGAGCAACTTTTCTCATAAAAGTGCATGCTCAAAGTGGCTGTTGAGTGGTGTAGTGGGGTGGGGTTGGCACTTAGGCGATTTTTGGTCAAAAATAAAATTTTTCAAAAGTGGTCAAATTTGGTACCAAATGAAAGCCCCCAATTGAGCTGAGCAACTTTTCTCATAAAAGTGCATGCTCAAAGTGGCTGTAGAGTGCTGTGTGGGGTAGGGGTGGCGTCTTACGCGATTTTGGGTCAAAAATGAAATTTTTCGAAAGTGGTCAAATTTGGTATCAAATGACAGCCCTAAGTGAGCTGAGCAACTTTCGTCATAGAAGCGCATGCTCATAGTGGCTGTAGAGTGGTGTAGTGGTGGGGTAGGGATGGGGGCTTAAGCGATTTTGGGTCAAAAATGAAATTCTTCAAAAGTGGTTAAATATGGTATCAAATGACAGCCCCAAGTGAGTGAGCAACATTTCTCATAGAACCGCCTACCTAAAGTGTCTGTTGAAAGTTGTGGTGGTGGGGAAGAGACTTAGGCGATTTTGGGTCAAAAATAAAATTTTTCAAAAGTGGTCAAATTTGGTACCAAATGAAAGCCCCGATTGAGCTGAGCAACTTTTCTCATAAAAGTGCATGCTCAAAGTGGCTGTAGAGTGCTGTGCTGGGGTAGGGGAGGGGGCTTAAGCGATTTTGGGTCAAAAATGAAATTCTTCAAAAGTGGTTAAATATGGTATCAAATGACAGCCCCAAGTGAGTGAGCAACATTTCTCATAGAACCGCCTACCTAAAGTGTCTGTTGAAAGTTGTGGTGGTGGAGGAAGAGACTTAGCAGATTTTAGGTGAAAATAGAAATTTTCAGTCTCTCAAATTCAAAGTGAATATTGAAGGCAAAAGCTACATATATTGCGGAGCATGTAAAAGAATTGAAGACAAGAAAACAAAAATGCTCCTTCGTCGCATGTAAAATACATATGAGTCCCTAGAAGGCAGGTTGTACAATAGCAGAAGACAAGATCCACCCTGTAAAATACATATGAGTGGAGTGGGGTTGTAAAAGAATGAAGACAAGCTGCATCGGCGAACCATATGAGCCTGCCCTATAACGAGGCTCATATTGGCGTACATAACATGAATCTATACCAGAGTTTTTACCTTTGTATTTATCTACACTGTACACATATATAATATCAATATGTATATACAACATATGTACGTACGTACTTGCTACAAGGGTAGGAAAGGGTCACACCAGTGCCTACGACATGAATGTGTCATATGTTGTTTATAATTCTGCTTGGTACGTTTGCTTTAATAATGTTTATAAAAATACAATATATAAAAGGATTTAGGCAATAGGTCTGTTTCGAGTAGCCGTTTTTGTTTTACGTAGCTGTTTTCAAGTTGCTTAAGTTGCATGGTGCTTAAATACAGGTGACCATAATCGTATATAATATATAATCATAGGGCAGGCTCATATGGTTCGCCGATGCAGCTTGTCTTCATTCTTTTACAACCCCACTCCACTCATATGTATTTTACAGGGTGGATCTTGTCTTCTGCTATTGTACAACCTGCCTTCTAGGGACTCATATGTATTTTACATGCGACGAAGGAGCATTTTTGTTTTCTTGTATAGTTGATGTTTTAATCATGATTTTAGATCTTAACTGGTTATCACACGTATATATTGCTATTTACGCAAATGCATACATAACTAACAAATTAACGTATGTAGGTGTCGGGTTTTGACATCTGCAATGCAGTGAACCTATTAACTATATATACATACAAGCTAAAAATTGTGAAGAACATAAAATCAAGATAGGGTTGTCAATTTACTGCCAAATTATACGTACTTATATAATTATGTTATATATATATATATATATATATATATATATATATATATATATATATATATATATTAATTCAAGAATTTCAAAGTAACGATAAAATTCCGAGCTGAAATTGCGGATTGATGTAATTAAGCCCCGCTAATATCTATGTAAAGAAAAAATTTGATTGAAACTCGATGCCGGGGGGTCTGGGGGCGGAGTCCCCCAGAAGCTGAGAATTTTTTGGAATTTTGGACACGGAAGAAATTTTTATGAACAATTTCTTACCGTTTTATCTGATTAATAAACGGAAATGAGAGAGCTAGCATTGTACGCGACGAACCTTACCGAACCGAACTTCATTTTGACGATGAAGGAACGCACAGTATATATAATATATATGTATAAATACTTAAGCAAAAATGTTTCAATAATTAATTAGTGGCTTTAGTGAAGAAGAATAAAACAAAGTAAGGTCGTTGCGGCCATGCCATGACCGAAATATAGTAAGGGAAGCGGGGGTCTGGGGGCGGCAGCCCTCAGCTAAAAGTTAGAGCTTTTTTTAATATTTTAAGCACTTTGGAAATTTTTTAGAGCATTTTGTGGTTAGCGGAAGCAAATTTGACTGTGCATTTATGTGTGCACTTTTAAATTTGAGTGTGCATTTTGGAAAAAAGTGTGCATATGCACATAATTATGCACAACAAACTCTGTATTGATGTCAAAATGAGATAAATCAGTGACTATCAATTTTGGACCAAGGCGACCTCTTTCTTTTCTGATGCAGCGATTCGGCGGATGCCATAGAACCGGCCGGCCCTCCTCAGGATATCCAGAACCTTCTTCGGAAAGGCAACATTTCGGCGGCAGATCGCCGAATTGGAAGTCCCCCTTAAAACGGTATACACTTAACAACTGGAGAATGAAGCATAGTCTCACAGAAGACGATGCTTAACATCAGGAAATCAAGACAAACTTATATATACTCATAAATTCATCAAAATAAACTCTTCAGCAGCACAAGCCTAAATGCAATGAGAAAGACGTTATCTTACTTGTTCCCAACAACTGTTTCAGTTGATCAGTGCTGAATAGGAACATACTGCCTCTAGATAGCAGTCCATTCATGGTGGTCTTGGACACAAACCACTGAAGCAGGAATGTAACAAAGGAATAGTAGAGCTGGGTGAAGACAGCATTGGATGTGTCACAGCTTTGCTGCAGGTATTTATCTGTAGCCTCATCATAGGACAACTGAACAAAAGCATCACATAAGTGATCGCTTTTCAGCAAATTCCTGTCAACAGAATACCACTGAGACTTATCCAATTCTTCCGTGGCTGCATCATGCTCATACTTATGCAAGGCAGACTTCACCCAGGAATGACGAAACATGTTGGACTGAAAAATAAAAAGAAATAAAACAAGCGAATATAAAGTCAAAAACCAAACGTACTCAAAAGTTTTGCATAAATAGGCAAATTTCATTTTATTTCGTAACAACGGCTATTTTTAGCCAAGTATTTGCACATCGCCTTCTTGCGGGTTCTGGAGGATGACGCTGCCATGTTGATTCTGAAGAAGTACCGGGAGGACAGCGCGAACTCAATTGCTGTGCTTTCACCCTTATTAGGCTATATCATTGAACAGCACACCTAAATAACCTGGCATAGCGTACAGTGTGGATTTAAAATTTGTAGGTGATTAAGGGTTATATATACACTATTGGCATCATATACTTGACTGACTATTTCTTAGAGAGGGGCTGTGTTTTTAGCGAAAAAACTGCGAAATTCCGCACTGTTTTTGAAAATTGCGAAACTTTTGTCGGAGCTCTGCGTAAAGTTCCGCAAAAAACTTTTGACCTTGAAGCTCTGCGGAAAGTTCCGCAAAAAATTTTTGACCCTGAGTAGAAATTTTCAGTTGTCTCAGATGAAAATGAAATGTTTCAGATACTTCTTGAAGAAAAATTTTCAAAAAATTATTTCTATACACGTAGGCACATTTCAGTCTTGCCGAGTTAAAATGCGCAGTGACAACTATTTGCAAACAAATTCTTAAAGCGTTGACAAATTTCCTAAAGTAGTCTGAAGAAGTGCATAGGTACACATAACTAGCCATACGCACGACTCTAGTGTTCTGTGAAATTGTATATGCATTCGGTGTACAGTCGTTGATGTACTTACGTACTTTACTTAACCAGTTTAGACAAACTGCACAAGATAGAATCCACGACCTTAGCCAGAATCGATCAGAAAAATATATTTTCAACTTTATTTTTCAGAAACCTCTAGCTGCCGCCCCCGGACCTCTGCCTCCATTTCAACTCATGTTTTCTGATCTTGGCGTCGTGCTGAAATATGATTGCTGTTTTTATAATTATTATTATTATCATTAATTATTGGGTTGCCGCTTTTTCACAAAAAGGCAACCCTTTGTGTTGGGTATGTCCGTTATTGGGTTGCCGCTTTTTCAACAAAAAGGCAACCCTTTAACTTGGGTATGTCCGTTATTTATTATTTATTATTATTTCTTCTCCGGATTCTTGTCCCCCCCTCTATCTCGAGATTGGAAAGGGGTAGAGAGGTGGTTGATACCTCATTTTGAAGGTCTTGACTTGAACTGCTCCCGGAAGCGCGGGGAGCCCCGGGGGAACAGAGGTGCTCCCGGAGCAGCCCCGTGAGTAAAAATGAGTAAAATAAGAAAGTTGTCCAAATGAGCTAATTTTGGTATCATTCGAAAGCTCTCGGCGAGTAATGAAAAAGTTGTAATAGGGTCAAGACCTGAAAATGCACCCATTTTGAGTTATGAGGCCGAAAATGGTCAAAAAACGGCCAAAAACGGCCAAAATGGCTCAAAATTGAAAGTTCTCAGATCGGGCTCATATTGGTATCATTCGAAAGCTCTCGATGAGTAATGAAAAAGTTATAATAGGGCCAACGCACTAAAGTGGAGGAAAAATGAGTTACGGAGCCTCAAATCGGTCAAAAATGGCCAAAATCGGTCAAAATGGGTCAAAATTAAAAAGTGTCGGAAATTATCAATATGGATATCATTGGAAAGCTCTTGTTGCGTAGATAAAAAGTTGTAATAGAGCCAAAGCTCCTAACTGCATGCAATCTGAGTTATGTCCCTTGATAAGAGGAAAAATGCCAGCGGCAACCCATTCATGCAAATAAGCTTGTTATTATTATTTATTTATTTCTTGCCGAATGTGTCCACTCCTAGATGTCGAGATTGGAAAGGCGTAGAGAGGCCGTTGATACCTCGTTTTACAGGGCTTAACTTGGAGGTTTTCGAATCTCCTTGGCGACCCGGTACGGCCCAGGGTAAAAGTACTCGATACGTACAGTGATGCTGCAAATGGTAAAAACTGAAACTTGTCCAATTGGACTCTTATGGGTATCATTCGAAAGCTCTCATTGAGTAGATAAAATGTTGTAATAGGGCCAAAGCACCAAAATGTACAGAAAATAAGTTACGGGCCTCAAAGGAGTCAAAAATGGCCAAAACCGGTCAAAATGGGTCAAAATTGATGTAAAGTGCTCTAACTTTTGACTGCGTTGGCCGATTTAGCTGAAGTTTTGCATGTGTGTTGGGGGTAGGGTGAAGCGCTCCCGCACACAGGCCTCGTGCGCACCAAATTTGGAAAAGTAGGAATACAAGTAGGAATTTCTTCAAAAAAAGTAGGAAAAAGTAGGAACAAAAAGTAGGAATTTTGCAAAAATGTAGGAATTTTAAAGTTGAAATTTTGCCAAAAATTATGAGTTTTAACATAGGTAATTGTTGAGTGCTGCGTAGTTAGTAAGTAATTTGACTGTGCTAATGCACTCTATTCTAGAAAACCCCGATCTACGCACTTTGCCGTTTAACGGAAAAACGGAAATGCATCAAAGCAATTGATTTCTATGTGATATTATTATTATTACATTATTACAATACGATTATTAGTTACACATTGGCGGAAAAATTAATTTCTGATAATGCTCCATTCAATGTCTTTAAGTTTATGCATACACACTTTTTGTGCATACAGTCTATTAAATTCTCTAAATTCGCTACATTTTCGTGCCCCAGAAGCAGGATTAGGACCAAAACCCTCTTCCACATCTCACATCTGACAGCTTCACCCAAATTCCTTGAACCGCATGACATTATTCCACTCATATGACGGACCTACTTTGTTTTATTCTTTAACCTTAACCAAATTTAACTTTTTGTTCATTTTTAAAATTTGTTCTTTTACGAGAAATGCGTTCCAAAGAACACAATTTTGGAACAAAAACCGGGCAGATGGCACTTTTCAAGCCAAGCTGACGAGAAAAGCTTAACATCAACCCAAGTTAATCAAGTAAAATACTTCCAAAATCCCAACAGATCTTCAAAATTGAAATCTAAACCCCGCGAAGCCTGAAATCTTCAAAAATCAAGGGGAAATGTTCGGATTGAAATGTGTCGGTTCTAACTACACAAAGCTATCTGCAAGAATACCGTGCAAAAACTAGTAACAAAAATGCCCTATCGGTCATTGCTAAAGGGGAGAATAGGGAAATGCTGCTAAAGCGGGAAAATGCCAATAGTTTCGTGCAGATTAATGTCTACTCAGCGCCTAAAATGATTGAAACCAGCTTTTTGGTGCAGAATAGGGAATCTAGCCAGCGCCTAAAATGATTGAAACCAGCGTCTGGGGCAGAATAGGCGCCTCTCGCCATCCACCCTATTCGCGTGAAGTGCTCAGATATATACATACTCAATCGCAATGGCGTAAGTATAATACATTGGTTTGAGAAGGCTTATGAGATAACTTGTGAGTCGAAATGATACAGTAATTCCGCACAAAGAGCTGTCTGCTAGACTGAACACTGTGTTGGTGTCATGTAACGTGGCCTCCGCTGTGACTGAATGAAATGAATATGAAACAGTCGCTCTCAAAAAAATTAGTTACCGCGCCCCTATAGTAAAATACGTCTACGTACTGTATGTACATAAGCGCATTTGGCTTCAAGTCCACTCAAATTCTCCACGACGATAGCGTATATAGCACATACAATACATAAACGTGTAAGTATATTTAACAGGATAAATTTTGTTCCATGATAAATTTTGTTCAACCTCCTGAGCAACATGTGCAAACCAAGGTTAGCATAATGCGTGAGTTCATACATTCAGCTGTACGCAAATAATTGTACGACACCTGGCATTGTTTGTGAGTACGCATCATCCCTCTACCTAAAGTAAACTGGTTTTTTCGAACTTCACGAGGAACTGCTGATGCACTTACACGCACACTTACACACAGCCTATGTGACAGGTATCCACGCAAATGTCAAGTGCTTATTTGCTAAGTTCATTCTACGATAATTCTTCGAGTTCACGCGAATAGGGTGGATGGCGAGAGGCGCCTATTCTGCCCCAGACGCTGGTTTCAATCATTTTAGGCGCTGGCTAGATTCCCTATTCTGCACCAAAAAGCTGGTTTCAATCATTTTAGGCGCTGAGTAGACATTAATCTGCACGAAACTATTGGCATTTTCCCGCTTTAGCAGCATTTCCCTATTCTCCCCTTTAGCAATGACCGATAGGGCATTTTTGTTACTAGTTTCTTGCATTTTTCCGCTGTAGATCACATACGTATTACTTTTCGACTTTAATAAGCATTCGGCATTTTCCTGGTTAAGATGTGTGTAGCAATGTCGGGGAGGCCAGTGGCGCCGCGTGGGTTAGGATAAAAACCAAAATACTTTTATTAGGACCTTTTATGCAAAGTTGTGTCCACAAAAGCGAGTGTTTAAAGCAATTTTCTGAATGGCTGACGATGTGCGGGGGGAGTAGCGGCACCGCGTGGGGAAGGATAGAAATCAAAATAGCAGACTGTTTTAATAGTACTTTTTATGCAAATAACGCAATTTTCTGAATGGCTGATGATGTGTGGAAGGGGGGGGGGTAGCGGCGTCGCCTAGGGACACAGAGATTTAAATAGCAGGCTCTTATATGCGAATATTTGAACGCAAATGAGTGTTTAACGCACTTTTCTGAATGGCTGATGATGTGCGGAAGGGGGGGGGGGAGCGGCGCCGCGTGGGGACACAGAGATTTAAATAGAAGGCTATTATGACTATTTTTGAACGCAAAAGAGTGTTTAATGCAGTTCTCTGATCGGCTGCCGATATTTGGGGGGAGGGCAGCGGCGCCGCGTGGGGACACAGAGGTTTAAATAGCAGGCTCTTATATGCGAACCTGTGAACGCAAATGAGTGTTTAATGCAGTTCTCTGATCGGTTGCCGATACTTGTGGGGCAGCGGCGCGCGTGGGGACACAGAGATTTAAATAGCAGGCTTTTATATGCGAATTTGTGAACGCAAACGAGTGTTTAATGCAGTTCTCTGATCGGTTGCCGATATTGGGGGGGGCAGCGGCGCGCGTGGGGACACAGAGATTTAAATAGCAGGCTCTTATATGCGAATTTGAGAACGCAAATGAGTGTTTAAAGCAATTTTCTGAATGGCTGATGATGTGCGGAAGAGGGGGAGGGGGTAGCAGCGCCGCGTTGGGACACAGAGATTTAAATAACAGGCTCTTATATGAGAATTTGTGAACGCAAATGAGTGTTTAATGCAGTTCTCTGATCGGTTGCCGATATTTGGGGGGGGGAAATCAAAAAATCGATTTTCGACCACTCCGGACCCTAGTCAGGGCGCCACAGGCCGACGGGTCCACTTTGGAGGGGTCCTCCAATGAGAAAAAAATCTTCGTCTCACCAAGGGCTTTCATTTGATACCAAAGTTGGAAAATTTTTTAAAAAAATCAATTTTCGACCACTCCGGACCCTGGCCAGGGCGCCACAGGCCGACGGGTCCACTTTGGAGGGGTCCTCCAATGAGAAAAAATCTTCGTCTCACCAAGGGCTTTCATTTGATACCAAAGTTGGAAAATTTTTAAAAATCAATTTTCGACCACTCCGGACCCTGGCCAGGGCGCCACAGGCCGCTGGGGCCACTTTGGAGGGGTCCCCCAATGAGAAAAAATGTTTGCCTCACAAAGGGCTTTCATTTGATAGCAAACTTGGCCACTTTTGGAAAAATCGATTTTTGACCAGTCCGTACCCTGGTCAGGGCGCCACAGGCAGCTGGGACCACTTTGGAGGGGTCCTCCAATGAGAAAAAATGTTCGCCTCACCAAGTGCTTTCATTTGATACCAAAGTCGGAAATTTTTTAAAAAATCGATTTTTGACCAGTCCGGACCCTGGTCAGGGCGCCACAGGCCGCTGGGGCCACTTTGGAGGGGTCCTCCAATGACAAAAAATGTTCGCCTCACCAAGGGCTTTCATTTGATACCAAACTTGGTCACTTTTGGAGAAATCGATTTTTGACCAGTCCGGACCCTGGTCAGGGCGCCACAGGCAGCTGGGACCACTTTGGAGGGGTCCTCCAATGAGAAAAATGTTCGCCTCACCAAGTGCTTTCATTTGATACCAAAGTCGGAAATTTTTTAAAAAATCGATTTTTGACCAGTCCGGACCCTGGTCAGGGCGCCACAGGCCGCTGGGGCCACTTTGGAGGGATCCTCCAATGACAAAAAATGTTCGCCTCACCAAGAGCTTTCATTTGATACCAAACATGGCCACTTTTGGAAAAATCGATTTTTGACCATTTTGGACCTGTCCGGACCCTGGTCAGGGCGCCACAGTCCGCTGGGGCCACTTTGGAGGGGTCCTCCAATGACAATAAATGTTTGCCTCACCAAGGGCTTTCATTTGATACCAAAGTCGGAAATTTTTTAAAAAATCGATTTTTGACCAGTCCGTACCCTGGTCAGGGCGCCACAGGCCGCTGGGGCCACTTTGGAGGGGTCCTCCAATGACAAAAAATGTTCGCCTCACAAAGGGCTTTCATTTGATACCCAACATGGCCACTTTTGGAAAAATCGATTTTTGGCCACTTTGGACCGGCCCGGACCCTGGTCAGGGCGCCACAGGCCTCTGGGGCAACTTTGGAGGGGTCCTCCAATGACAAAAAATGTTCGCCTCACCAAGGCCTTTCATTTGATACCAAACTTGGCCACTTTTGGAAAAATCGATTTTTGGCCATTTTGGGCCTGGTCCACGGTCCGGACCCCTAGCCAGGGCGCCACAGGGGTCCGGCCGGTACCTACTATAGCCCACGTGGTAGTGCTCCCGTAGCCCACCCCAACCTCCCATATGAAAGCTCTACCTGCAGCGGATCTTTCTATGGAAGAGGTTAAAGTTGGACCTGCGACACGGTAGGGGCTCACCTCCATCAGGGTGCCCCCCAGCCCCACGGATAGGTGGTAGAGCAAAACTAATGGGCCATTTAGATTCACCATATAGGGGTTCCTATTCGAATACGAAACCTCAGCCCAGCAGCTCTTATGTATAGGGCTGCCTACTCCGTAGGCCCAGACCCCCCTTTTACACGTTAACTAGTGACCACTGGCCAGGGCGCCACAGACCACCGAACAGCACCATCTCGTTTCCCGGAGATCTTCACCTTGGGGCGATGCTATAACCCCAATATGAGAACCTGCCTTTGAGCCTTGCTCTCTGTAGTCGGTCTAATAAATTTTCGGACTTGGTTTTTTTCCGGGGGGGTCAAAAATCGCAAAATCCTAGGAGTACACAGACCTATGGGGGGTCCTACGGCGAAAAGAAAAATTCGCCCTGAATTGCGGGGGATTCTATGCACAAAAATAGCAAAACTTTATAGAAATTTTAAGTCCTCCGACCTCTAGGGTGGGTGTACAAAGAAAAAAATGGAGAAAAACTACAAGCGGCCAAATCACCTAATTTGCATATCTCGAGATCCACCCGGCCGATCCGGCTGAAATTTTCACAGCATGTACCCCTGCCCATAGGCTCTTCACACGTCGAGTTTGAGCCAGATCGGTCCACTCCTCCGTGACTTATTAAAAAAACAGATTCCAAAAAGCCGCAAAGTGCCTTAATTTCCCTATTCTAGGTAGTGCGCTAACGCGCACTACCTGATGACAAGCCAAATTTAAAAATTTCAAGTTGATTGTTTTTGGATTCTGGTTATTTAAATTTGTTGTTGTGTTTGCTGCATTAGACATCACAATGTGATGATCATCACCCGACGGTGCAAAGCATTTGCCCGTAAGGTTGGTCAAAAACAACTCAACCAAGTTGCCAGAAGGAGTCTCAAAGCCTGGTCGACATCACGACGGCTGACGTCTCCTCCTTTTTAGAAAATGTTCCGTCGGCCTCGGCGTTGCCATATTTGGCGGCTAGCCCGAGGAGCAGCACACAGCACAAGTCTTCCAGGCAAAAACAACGGCATGGCAGGCTTTGCACCAAAATGAGACGAGCTCCCAGTGTGCTGTTCTATGATATAGCCTACACGACGTGTGGAAGCACAGCGATTGCGATGAGAAACTGCCCTAGAATTATAGTCTAGCAAACTTAAACTGGACCAAAAGAGTTAATTTTGTGGAGAGTTTATTATTCAAGCTAAGTATGACAATGTATATATTTTCTGAAAGCTCAGAAATCAGAGATTTCAAAAATTTTAAAAAATTTTCAAATTTTCAAATTTCAAATTTCATAAATTTTGAAAACTATAGGAAAAGAAAAATAAACGAAAAGTAGTCGAGTTTGGTATCAAATGAAAGGTCTTGTTCAGGAGAACGCAAATATGTATCAATTAAGCGGGTTTGGGGCGGCACGTGGTTCCAGCGGGCCCATATCCCGAAAAATAAAAGTTGCTCCGATCGCTACAAACTTGGGCTCGTTTGAAAGCTCTCATCCCGCTGAGTAAAAGTTATAATTGGGTCATCGCTCAAACATGCTGTCTGTGAAAGTTATCCCTCTTTAAACTCCAAAAATGGGCTGTTTGGGCACTTTTGGAGGGTTTAATCTAGGCTAGCAAAAGCTGTGAGCTGAATCAAGTCAAGCGACTGTGCTACATTTTGCGTCTCATCATTATAAACAACTACGTGAAAATTGCAGCTTTTGATCTGTACGTATGCGTAAGATAAGCTAATTTAAACAAACTTCAAAGAAGCCGCCGTGTCGGTTCCTTTGAAGTTTGTTTAAATTAGCTTATCTTACGCATGCATGCAGATCCAAAGCTGCAATTTTTACGTAATTGTGTACAATGATGAGACGCAAAATGTAGCCCAGTCGCTTGACTTGATTCAGCTCACAGCTTTTGCTAGCCTAGATTAAACCCTCCAAAAGTGCCCAAACAGCCCATTTTTGGGGTTTAAAGAGGAATAACTTTCACAGACAGCATTTTTGAGCGATGACCCAATTATAACTTTTACTCAGCGGGATGAGAGCTTTCAAACGAGCCCAAGTTTGTAGCGATCGGAGGAACTTTTATTTTTCGGGATATGGGCCCGCTAGAACCACGTGCCGCCCCACACCCGCTTAATTGATACGTATTCGCGTTCTCCTGAACAAGACCTTTCATTTGATACCAAACTCGACTACTTTTCGTTTATTTTTTCTTTTCCTATAGTTTTCAAAATTTATGAAATTTGAAATTTGAAAATTTGAAAATTTTTTAAAATTTTTGAAATCTCTGATTTCTGAGCTTTCAGAAAATATATACATTGTCATACTTAGCTTGAATAATAAACTCTCCACAAAATTAACTCTTTTGGTCCAGTTTAAGTTTGCTAGACTTATAGTACTGCGCATGCATTAAGGCAATTTTGAGCACAATATATGTAGCCCTCTTCTTTTAGACTTGTCCTTCATGCAGCACTACAAGAAGTATATGCATAATTCTAGCAAGAGGCTATATGTACTGAACGTTAAACATATAAACGGAGAACAGTTCTGAACAAAACGGACTAGCCCAGTCTTGTTTCGCAAACACATGTCACGGCCTGCAGAATAAAAGATGTTCTAAGAGTGTACCTTTTCAGCGAGTAAGGTAAGCATTAAAATCAAACTTTCCGCGCCGCAGGCGTGAAATTTTCTTAAAATTAAGCCTGTGTGTTTTTTCGTCGAAACTTTTACGCAGACCTCCTAAACCTTTTGCGGAACTTCGCAAAAAATTGCGAAATTCATATTACTTTTTCTTAGGGCCTTTTCGCGCAGCGAGTTAAACGAGTTAAAAGAGTTAAAATTAACTCAATCCTTTTCGCGCACAAGGTTAAAACAGTTAAACAGTTCATTTTAACTCGCCTGCAGGGTTAAAGGAGTTAAAATTTTTTAACTCTACTCTTTTAACTCGCGCGCGAAAAGGCCCTAAGATAACTAATGAATTTTATTAATTATATACGTTGTATTTAAACGCATTTTAACACTTCACGAATAGTATTATTAACCAAGTTACAACTATTTTCCCAAAGTCGAAGCAAGTGGACGCGTGTATTTGACAAGAATTTAAATTTAAAGGTAGAGACGCGGGGGTCTGGGTGGCGCGGGGCCCCAGAAGCTGAGAAAACTTTGTAAAACTGAGGAAAATCCTTAATGGAATCTATCTCGGATAAGACTGAATCAAAGGTGTCTACGAATACAGAAACATGCGCAAATCTTTTGAAAATTTCTGCAAAAAGTACCTGAAAAACATGTAATTATTATCAGAAATAACTGAAAATTTCTAGTCACGGCTAAAAATGTTTGCGGAACTTTACGCAGAGCTCCGAAAAAAGTTGCGGCATTTTCAAAAAAAGTGCGGAATTCCGCAGTTTTTTTTCGCAAAAAACACAGAATTAAACAGAAAACTAAGTTAATATATTATAAAATTTACCAGTCTAGGAAAAAAGTAGGAAAAAGTAGGAATTTTTGGCCTCAAGTAGGAAAAAAGTAGGAAAAAAAGTAGGAAAAGTAGGAACCGCACGAGCACTGCACACACCTGGGGGTTCACCCCGATGCGACATGCGAAAGTACTCGATACGGTGATGCTGCAAAGGGTCAAAATTGAAACCGGAGTATCATTCGAAAGCTCTCGTTGCGTAGATAAAAAGTTGTAATAGGACCAAAGCAGCAAAGTGTAGGAAATATGAGTTACGGAACCTCAAATGGGTCAAAAATGGCCTAAACCAGCCAAAATGGATCAAAATCAAAAGTTCCGCAAAAATCACAATATGGGTATCATTCCTCCCTTTGATGAGTATATAAAAAGTTGTCATAGGGGCAAGTAGTAGATGCGCCCGCCCAATGTGCGTCACCTTTTGTCCAATTTGACGCAGTGTGTTCAATTTGACAAACTGCAACTTTTGAAAGATCAAAGCTTATGAAATGAAACTTTACAGAAGTGTCAATTATATACATGTGTTTCTACATTTCTTTAGAATTTGATTGTTTTAGATAGAGCATACCGTAAGTTATAGCTCGTTTTTGCCAAAAATGTGCAGGTTTTCGCTATCAAAGGGTTGTTCCCTAAAGTGCGTCGGTCGTGTCTTAAAGTGCGTCATTTCAAAATTCCTATGATTTACATTAAAAAACTAAGCTCTGAGACGTCATATCCCCCATTTCCTACAATTTTATGCTGCGAAAATTTTTCATATGGTAGTTGGCTTGTTCATAAACAATATATACGTATCAAAATCAACAAAATCTGTGATCTTCGAAAAATTTGTTAAAATGCCAGTACTGTGTTATCTGAAGCGAATTTGAGTTGCCAATTAAGCTATGACAATTTATAAAATGTAATTTTATGATTTAAAGCACGAAAGAACGACATTTACTAAAAAATAAAATGCCATAAAAACGGAAAATTTGGTATCAGATTGCTCAGAATTATTCATAGGACTGTGTTTTTGCACTTAGTTTTGTCTTATGTTAAATTATAGAGCCAGTATTTTCATTTATTTGAAGAAAATTTACATGTAAAAGATACGAACGCACATGAGGGATATATATTTGCGAAAAAATTTAATTTAGAGCGACGCACTTTAGGCACTAATCAGTGGTTCCAGTAAAATCGGAATTTCTCAGTTCTAGTACGGTGAAATCAGGAATTGTTTACATTTTTGGAATCAGCAGATTCTAACGAACAATTTGATAGCTGACACATTAAACGTTGTTAAGTATTAACGTTGTTAGGTGCATAAAACTGAATTTGGGACATTGCTTAAAATTTGGCGGACATCGGGTGTTTTATTCAAAGTATATTGAATTTTGTAGCATTGTGCACGGTTAAAAATTTTTTACGAAATTTTTTACACCATTGCATAGAGCTTGAATAGACCTGCTCAGAAATGTGAAAACTTTAGGATATCTTCCATTTTGTAGCGCACCAGATAACTTTAAACTACTGAGTGACGCACTTTGGGGTATGACGCAGATTGGGCGAATCTACCAGAATACCGTAGGATAATTGACTTATCTCGTTTATAAGAGGAAAAATGCAGCGGCAACCCATTCATGCAAATAAGCTTGTTTTTTTATTATTGTAATGGGTTTACCCATCCGAATTCTGAGTGTTTTGCACGATTGCTTGGCACGGAAGATTTCCATCCTATGTATCTTCAACACATGTCCTAGTACTAAGGTTTTGCCCAAAAGCTTCTTCATGATTTTGCAATTTCTATAGCATTATTTCAGTCGATTTACTTGAATCTCTTGACTTTGTATATTTTGCAAACTATTACTGTCTGACCTTTCTCATGTTACCTAAAATCGGGCGTTATTTGGTTGTCACTTCATTGGCTAATTTCTAAGAGATCTATAAATAGCTAAGCCTGCATCTACAATTTTCCTGTAGCAAGATTGATTTTGCACTTGCATTATACTCGTTTCATTAAGTGTTGACTTTAATTTCGAATTTAGAAATAGAAAAAAATTGTTTAAAATGAACAAATTATATATAGCTAAATCGAAACTTTTACATCAGAGGTTTGGCCGGGTCATTAGAAAAGTTAGAGTGATGTAGTGGCTAGAGTATCCCCTAGAGCTGATCAGAACCCAGATCGTCTTCTACAAATGTCACTACAATTTGGGAACGAATTCCAACTTAAGCTTGGTTCGATTGTGCCCGGGTGGCTCAATCGGTAGAGCGTTGGCCTAGACAGCCAAAGGTTGTGGATTCGATCCCCACCTCGGGCCCGAATGTTTCGGGTCGGAGGTGTAGTGACAATCTTAGTTTCGTTTATTCTTTCATATTATATATAGCTAAATCGAAACTTTTACATCAGAGGTTTGGCCGGGTCATTAGAAAAGTTAGAGTGATGCAGTGGCTAGAGTATCCCCTAGAGCTGATCAGAACACAGATCGAATCCTTCTTCATACTTAATTTCACCTTTACAATTTTGGCAATAAAATACAATTAAACGTGCTGCAATATAACAAGTTCGGACGGCGCAACTGTCATTACCTTATCTCAGAAACCACAAATGTTGGGGATTGAAACTATCCAGATGCTAAAGTAACAGTCCCTCACGAAAAACAAGAGAAAATTGAGCACCCGAATTTCAAACAGTACGGCGGTATCATTCCCCTTTTAAGCGGTAACTTGTTTTTATTTCTACCACCTTTCTTTCGGAAGTCTGGCGGTCTGTTATTGCTTTCAAAATTCAGTATTTTGCCAAAACATAAATTTAAACAGTTTTCGCCTTTTAACAGTCTTAGGATTTTACTGACTGCCGAAACCAAAGCTAAGAGTTTCCATTAAGGATTTTCCTGTTTTACAAAATTTTCTCAGCTTCTACTTGTGAAAACACACGTACACATGTTCGACTTTTCGAAAAATAGTTGTAAGTAACTTGGTTAATACCACTCGTGAAGTGTTAAAAATGTACCCAAATTACTAAAATTCATTAGGTATCTTTAAAAACTAAAAAATAAGAATTTCAAAATTTTTTGCGAAATTCCGCAAAAAATTTTGGAGGACTGCGTAAATGTACGCATAAAGATTCGACAAAAACATAGGAGAAGGTATTAGGGGCGGCCGCTCCCTGAAACCAGTTCCTTGCAGACTTCGGACGCCCTAAATTACTAGAAAGTGTCCGTATGAACAGGGTTTTACGGTAAATTTTCAAAACTTTTACGGGTAGCCGCATGTTTAGTAGTGTTGTTGACCGGCCGGGTGGAAAACGGCCAGCCGGCGGCCGGCCCGGCCGGCCGTTGACCGGCCGGCCAAGAGGTGCACTCGGCCGGCCGGCCGGCCGTGTCCGGCCGGCCAGCGGGCCGTCCGACGGCCGTTAAACGGCCGGCCGGCCGGCCGCGCTTATATTTCAGCGGTTTATCAAAATTTTCTCAGAAAATCTATTTTAAGTTGTGCTGATACATTTTCATATCTTGATTTCTTATTCTGGCACTCATGGGTCAGCCTTTCGGCCATTTTTAGTCTTTGATTCGTCAGCCGGCCGTTTTTGGCCGTTTGGCCGTCAAACGGCCGGCCGGGCCGTCGGCCGGCTATCCGGTTTGGGCCGGCCGGCCGGCCGTAATCAGAAGGTCGGCCGGCCGGTAACGGCCGGCCGACGAAAATTTCGGCCGGTCAACAACACTAATGTTTAGGTCATTTTAGTACTTTTAAGTTTCGTTCAGCACCACAAATGGTTTTTACGCATTTTTCGAAAAACGTTCGGTTCTCTCCAGACCTGGGGATCGCCATGCAAACGTCCCTCCCCAGACATGTTGGCCTAGGAAAATCCAGCTTGATGCAGTAGTCACTACAATTGCAAAACTAGACTTAAAAGCATGCGATCTGAAACGGATTACTGTTCTTTATTATAAACTGAGCTGGGATTACGCGGCCACTATTAGACCTCTGAATAGAAGTGTATCGTCCAATTGATTTGAAATGTTGCCTTTACATGGCTGGTGTCACCAAGTCACATCGCTTTTGTTACAGCAAGTGCTATCAGGTAACTTGGTCACATAACCGGTCTCTCCAAAGCAGTCACAGATAACATTGCTCATTGCACTTGTCTGTCAGACCATTGAATCGGATGCACTAAGTCCTCGGCTGCTATCGATTCTGAAAACCAGAATCGTGAAGTCGAAGTGAGCTTCGGACTTCAGAGCTAGCAAGGACCAGAACTGTGTCCGGACCTTGAAGCGGGCCCCAGTGCTGGTGGAGCAAAACAGCAAGTCCAAAACTAGAAGCGTTAGAACACCGTGTGTACCATAGAAATCAGGAAAGAGAAGAGAAGAGGGATGTACAGCTTTTCACTCAAGACTGAAAATAAATAATTAAACCAGCCGTCAACTATCCGGATAATTTAGATTATACTGCGCCTGCGCGACACTACTTCAGCGCATCCTGTGTATTGTGGATACAAAACTAAAGACATCAACTACTGCCTGAAGGAGATTTTTATTTTCGTGCAGCTATTTAGCCTAAAGCATAACAACGAAACAATGAAAACTTTTTATTGGTGCAGAAAATATACACACGAAGGAGAGAATACAAAAACGTGTATAAACAAGCAACACACAGACACCTCACAGATTGATTTGTAAGATAATGGAGTAACATGAGAAGTATACATGATGAAGTAAGTACCACAATCATTCTTTGGTATATACTGTTAAGAATCTTTTTCCAATAGCGAAACCTGTCCACTTGAATTCCGCGAAGCCAAATGAGCCTCCAAAATCTTCGCAAACGCAGGCCTCTGAAGTAGTAGGTAGGAAACACTCAGCAAATGGTGTACTTGACTATGCAAAAATTTATGGCCAGTGCAGAAGAGATCAATTCCCAGTTCCAGGCCCATTCCATAATCACATTCGTCGTTGGCAAACTGAACCAGGGTGATCAGCTCTTGAATCGGTTCCAGACGTTTTTCGTAGAGTGCTGGATCGACAGGATCTGAATCGTCGGAAGACGGTCCCACTTCTGCGGCCAATTTCACAAGTTTTCTTAGCTGTGCTAAAAAGAAATTGGTAGACGCTTCGACACATTTTCTTGGTTTCTGCATATATACTTTCTGAAAAATACAGTGTTTTCAGAAAATTTCTGACGTTGCTCAAAACTTATTTATACTCAGCAAAACTACATAATAATTTTGATGCGATAAAACTGAAAACAACTGATTTCTAATAATTTCAAAAATTGCATCAAAATATGCCTTGGTAACTTGGTAACTTGGTAACTTGGTAACTAAAGTCTGACCAAAAATGTAGAAAGCGAAATTGTTTTCTTTATATCTCAAACACGCTTCAAGATAGCTACCACAAAGTATATATTTTCTGAACCGGACTGATGAGATCTTTCTTTTCGTGAAAAAATTTTTTTGAAATTTCCCGTGCGATTTCAAAGGGCGCCGCTTTTATATGTACAGAAGGATTGGTACATGGTACTGCCGCGATTTTTTCACGAAAATTTTCCCCTTGTATGAAAGTGCTACACACCAAATTTCAACTTTTTTGGCTGAAAATTGCGTGAGTTATTCACTTTTTAGATTTTCAAAATCCTTTGATCTTTGCCGCTTTTTCGACTTTGACTGGCTATTACTCGTGACTCGCTCAACGGAAAAATTTTTCGATTAGATTTTCAGGACCGCCTAGGCGTCCGCTTTCACCCGATATATGTGAGATTTCAAAATTTGAAAGTAGATTTTTTCGAAAAATACCACTTTTTGACCCAAAATTTCGACATAGCGAGTCTAGCAAAAGTGAGTAAAAATTACATAATCATAAAATTCAAGCTGAGCTGAATCCAACGATATAAAGTTTTTGTGGCTACTACTTACATTGCGTCCGCAATGAATTTTTAAACAATTTTCCTTTTTCAGCTGGTTTTTGGCTCCCTTTGATGTTGCCGCCTTGATTTGCCTGAACCAGTGTAAACTAGCAAAAACCAGCTGAAAAACGGAAATTGTTTAAAAATTCATTGCGGACGCAATGTAAGTCGTAGCCTCAAAAACCTTATATCGTTGGATTCAGCTCAGCGTGAATTTTATGATTATGTAATTTTTACTCACTTTTGCTAGACTCGTTATGTCGAAATTTTGGGTCAAAAAGTGGTATTTTTCGAAAAAATCTACTTTCAAATTTTGAAATCTCACATATATCGGGTGAAAGCGGACGCCTAGGCGGTCCTGAAAATCTAATCGAAAATTTTTTCCGTTGAGCGAGTCGCGAGTAATAACCAGTCAAAGTCGAAAAAGCGGCAAAGATCAAAGGATTTTGAAAATCTAAAAAATTGAATAACTCACGCAATTTTCAGCCAAAAAAGTTGAAATTTGGTGTGTAGCACTTTCATACAAGGGGAAAAGTTTCGTGAAAAAATCGCGGCAGTACCATGTACCAATCCTTCTGTACATATAAAAGCGGCGCACTTTGAAATCGCACGGGAAATTTCAAAAAAATTTTCACGAAAAGAAAGATCTCATCAGTCCGGTTCAGAAAATATATACTTTGTGGTAGCTATCTTGAAGCGTTTTTGAGATATAAAGAAAACAATCTCGCTTTCTACATTTTTTGGTCAGACTTTAGTGCTCGTCTCTTACCATCCGTTTCAGGCAATTCTCTGTAGCCCACATCTCCCTTCATGGGAACGACAATGCCGGCTCCATGGAATGTTGCAGCAACCTGATTCTTTCTTCTTGCTTTAACTGCAGCACTCTGCTTTAGCAGTGAATAATCTTTACTTCTGGCAAAGTCTGCCAAATCGTCCAACAATTTCACAGTTACGGCCTTCTGATCACTGTCAACGGACTTAATTCGATCAGAAAGAACGTTGCTATAAAATAAAAACAAACTTCTACCGAAAGAAACAGTAGTACTTTTAGATCTCCAAATTATACTGCTTTTCTGCAATGTAAATGATATATACTTGGCCCCACATTGGGCAAAAAGCAAAAATACAACCAAGACTTCTAACAATTGCACGAATACCATTTAAAGGAATCTAATATTAAATAGTTCTTTTCCAGCATTCTCTCACAATCAATTTTGGCAATCAATTTCACTCCCTTTCATTCAAAATGTCTTGTTCCCGAGCCTTTTCATCTCGGCCAGAGTCCAGAAAAACGCTGGCTTTTTCCTAGGCAAAAATTTCTGGGGGGGGAAGTCTGGGGGGGTCCCCCCCAGGTCTGGGGGGGCTCGGCTTTCGGGGGGGGGATTATTTTCCGAAAAATTCCTAAAAATAGCTATTTTTTGCTGCTAAGCTAAAAAATTAACTATTTTTAACTTAAATTTAAGCTTAAAATAGCTAAAAAATGCTTAAAAATAGATAAAAATCCGGCGAAGCCGGAAAAATTTTTCAAAATTTCCCTAAAAACCCTATTTTTCCTGGCATTTTAGAGTTCTGGGGGGGGGAAGGCCCGAATCCTGGGGGGCGATTCTGGGGGGGCGACCCAAGTCTGGGGGGGGGACGAATTTCTGGGGGCCCCACCCCCCCCTGTAGGAAAAAGCCACGCCCTCGACTACACTTAGTACGCGCCACAATATAGTATCTTACTGGATAGCCGCAAACAGATTGTCCCCAAGCACGTCCATTTTGCAGTCAACGGAGCCACGATTGGAACATACAATAGCCGAACTGGATGTCGGTTCATCACTGAAATAAGAACAAGTAAAAATTGTCACGTTGAAATTGTTCAATGCTCCTTGAATCAAGGAAATTTTAACATCAATTTAATCAAGCGCATTAATGTGACGAACTTTTGGGGAGCCAAAAAGCCCCTAAGAAAAAATCCCTAGAATAAGACCAGCGTACCAGCCCTTCATCAGGAATTTCGCCGAATTCGGTTACCTTCTCACCAAACCAATTAAGGATCGATAACTGGGTTGGCTATATATAGTCCATATTAAACGAATACGTGCTTTATCCCACGTCAAGGGTTCAGAGCTTTGCGGTGATGAAAATGAGAACATCATTCATCAGATTAAAAGTTGAACGCACTAGCAACTCGCCCAACACGGCTCAATACAAGTAGACACGAGGAGGGACTAGCTTATATTAAAGAAATTTATACATTAAAGGGGGGGGCGCGTTTGAGAGCCATCTCCCCCCATTTTCAGGTACCCAGCCCCTCTCGAGCCTTTCCAAGCCCACTCGATCCCACCCCAACCCCGTTTTTGTTTCCCGCCCCCTGACCTTGAGCTGCTCAGAAATGGACAATTTTAAGAATTTTTGGTTGAAAATTTCAAAAAAATTTGGGCTTCGCCTGAATTCAAACTGACTTGTAGAGCACTTTTAAGCTTACTATAGCAGCATGCAGAAAACAGGTTGAGTTTACTGTATTTTTTACGATTTCAGACCACTTTAGATTCCGCCGCAACTTTTGACCTTCCCAACGCCACTATTTTCGACTAAAGTAAAACCAGGAGTTTGCTGAAAATGTTGGGGCAAATTCTGTATAGTCAAGCGGGGAAAAAACCCACTTTTTTTTCTTGGACCAGAACTTTCGACTGGTTTGGGTTAGCACGACTTTGATACTATATTTAATTAGGGTTTGCCCTAAGCTTTCGAATGAGGTATAGTTTGTCTCCCTAGACCCTGCCGTTATGGAGAAATTAAAGTTTTCCGTGTAGGGAAAAAAACCCAATGCGGGAAAAAAACCCATCGGCGGGAAAAAAAACCCACCCGGATTTTTTGCTGGAAGCGTGCCAGAACAATTTTCACGGTGCCATTCGAAAGAGCGGGTTGTTTTTAGTAGGTCTACATCGAAAAATACCAACATTTTTGAAAATTTTCAGAAAAAATTGAATTTTGAAAATTTTGTATGTTTAACACGTAAACATAGGCAAATTTTGGAAATTTTTAAAAAGTGTTTATTTTTGGCAGTTTAAGCATCCTATCGTGTAGAAAACGTGTTTTTCCTGTATTTAGAGCCAAACTAGACCCATTTTAAGGCAAAAATAAGCATTTTTGGCCAAAATTGAAATTTTGGCTTGAAATGGCACCATGTCCGATTTAGACCCCCTGGACCACCCATAACAGAACGAACCCGGGTAAAACCTATACCAATTTAATCTATAGGCTCTATTAAACAAACGTATGTATTAGTTTGACCTTTCCTGCTAACGGTTAGAAAAATATTCAATTTTGAAAAGTGGGTTTTTTTCCCGCCGATGGGTTTTTTTCCCGCCAACTCTAGGTCACCCCCAGGTCGCACCGGAGGGGTTAGAGCAGTGTGGCATATATCACCATGAAGCCCAATAGATGCCCTACACATACATACTATCCGCTTTGGTCTAGGTCTTTCCAGTAGTTCAGGGTGGCCAGCCAAAGTTTGCCAAATTTCGGCACTTGGACGGACCAAAATTTTCGAAAATTTCAAAGTCCCAAAAAATTTGCAGGGAAGCAGTGGGAACAACAATAATGCAGCCTCTAGGGTTATTTTGGATGCTCTTCAAGATAGGCTATTAAAAACCTAGATAGCTCATACCGGTAAGCCCACACTGGGGGTGGGTTTTTTTCCCCGCATATTCAAATGGGTTTTTTCCCGCTTGACTATACACTGTATATTATGATTGTGTATTACAACAAGCAATAAAAATGCTCCGTGAAAAAGAGCTTAATATGTGTCAGTGTTGGAGTTGGTCTATGAAAAATTCCGGCAGTGAAAGTAAAAACATGTTTCAAAAATGCTAATAAATGAGCTGGAGTGCTTAGTAGGCTCAATTTGACGCTCTGGCATCTGAGACGTCGCTCTGTAACTTATAACTGCTGACATTTAACTTAATTATTTAATTTATTTAGAGCTCATACTGAATGGCTCGGTTTTGTTCGGTGAGATGTATCTTCAATGCCTATCACTCACTATGCTCACACGAGCTGTTGTTTGCCTCCGGCGCCAATATGAGCCTCCTACTAAGGACTCCAACTCATAATATTAGCATTTTTCAAACTTGTTTCTTTACAGCTCACTTATTTAATACCAAACTACCACTTTTCAAATCTTTATTTTTGACCCAAAATCGATAGTTAGTTATAGGCCGTGCTGTACTTCTGCAGCACTCTACTGCAGCGCAACCATATAGTAACATCGTAATAAGTTTACGAAACGTATCTATAATAGCTTGTCATGTCCTAAACTATCTGTATGCCGAATTTCAGATACCAGTGACCAATGAATAACTTGTTATCGACGGTGCTGCACGGTCGGTGGAAGCTAGAGAGTGCACCAACTAACATAGCTAGAGTTTCCCCCTTACTACAGACACAATCATCACCAATTTTCATATGTTTAGCCGTTTTCAGTAAGTCTACAGCGTGCTATGGTTGTTCAGTTTGTGAGTTAGACTAAAAGTGCTTCCCCAAGCGTGACACGGAAAAAACAAACGGGCCTAACTTGTTCGGAATCGAAAATTTTCAAAGTTGAAAATTTTGACCAAAACTTTTTTGCTGCTTGTCGTACTCGTCGTGCTGATTTCAACGATACCAAATTTGTCTAGTTTCGTTGAATATTTAGCTGGCACGGTGGTCGAACAGGTCTCCAAAGGTAGCGCTGGACCTTTTACACCCATGTTATAGGGGACTATACCATCAATAAATCAATTTCCTAAAATCCAATTACATAAACTCATAATAAAAGGTACCGATAATATCCTAAATGAAACAACTGAGGATCACCATCAGAAACAGCAACAGTCTGGAACTCTGGAGGGTCATAATAGTATCGGCAATGAGTCAACCAATCCGTGTCCGAAATCGCCGAGCTCTGTTCATTATTGAAACATCCGCCAAAAACATCAAATGGACCACACAAACGAAGACTGCCTGCGGCGCATGAGAAGGCAGCTGGAATTGGCACCAAAAATAATCAAACTTACAAAAGCTAACATAGCTAGATATTAAATTACTCAGTCAATCTGATTCTGAACCATTACAGAAAACCAAACCAACTTAAATCATTCAATTAAAATTTAAACCTCAACAAAAACATTGAGTGGCACCTTGCGGATCTGTAGGAGATACTTTAATAGCAAACGTCCACATATGGTAAAAATCTTCCGGCATCTTCACAAGGAAATTGTCAAGAATAAAAGCACTGGCCTCTGTTCTGTCAAGCGGCACACCTACACGTTCTACAACCAAAGGTGAAGTGAGACTTGACTATACGATAATCAACAACTTGTGGCAAAAATAAATAAACAGTGGCAAACCTTAAATCCCGAAATACAGGATACTATAGAGGTGGGGGGGAACCAACCCGACAATGGTGGGGAAAAACCGACCCCCGTTTGGGCGACGGGGATGAGCTAGGTTGCTCAAATTTTGCATGCAAGTTGGCAGGGCCCATCCCATCTACCAGGCGCGTACCCAGGATTTTGAAAAGGAGGGCGTTTTAACTAAAATTTACTGCAAAGGAGGGGGTTTTGACAAAACTTTGCACTTTTTATAATGGAGGAGTATTGATGAAATTCAACCCAAAAGGAGAGGGTTTCAACCCCCAAAACCAGCGTTTTTTTCAAAATAGGATTTCATCAAATTTTCGTCATTTTTATTTTCTGAACGCCATTTTTATTTGTCAAACGTCAAAAATAAATTTTTGCAGAAATACAGTTTTGTTTTGATTTTAGGCTATATTCGTAATTTTGGTTGAATTTTTACTTTGTTGGCGTGTGTTGCTATATATTTCACATTGTCTCGAGAGTATATATATATTATAACTATATATCTGGTGTCCTGGGCTTATTCTAGTGGGGCCCCCCCCCCATAAACACCCTTCCCCCCCCAAAAATCATCCCCCCCCCCAAAATCGCCCCCCCCCAAAAAAGTGGGTGCCCCTTTTGGTACCAAATTTTGCCCTGAAAAAATCGCTCAGAAGGCCAAATTTTCAAAAATTTTCCGGCTTCGCCGGACATTTTTACTCAGTTTTTGCCCTTTTCAACACTAAATCTGCTTATTTGTGCTATCAAAATCAACTTTTATAGTATATGCCAGAAAAACAGCGCTATTTTTAGCATATTTTTCGAAAAATTTTCGCCCCCCCAAAATTCCTTGCCCCTCGGACCTTTGGGGGGGCCCCCTCCCAAGAAGCCCCCCCCAAGAAAAAATCCCTAGAATAAGCCCAGGGTGTCTAATAATATATGTATCATGACTTAGTTTGAGCATCAACAATGACAAGAATAACCCGGGGGGTCTGGGGGGCCGAGTCCCCCAGAAGCTGAAGAAGATTTTTGGTTTTTTGATGAAATCGTTGTTCAAATCTGTATATAATTCTTCTCATTTCGAAGAAACTAAAAAATTTTTAAAGATTTGCACTTTTTGAGGGAAAAATAAGAATTTTTTGCTAAAATCGCACGATATTTTAAGGGTTTTCTTTCCAAAAATCTGGTAAAAATGTTGGAAATATATACAAGTAACAAAAATGCTCCGCACAAAAGGGGATAATATGTGTGTTGGGCCTATGTCTGTCGTTTAATCCGGTTGAGAAAGAAAGTATATAAATCCGACACAGCAAGTTTGGGTGGGTGGTTCTATGGCGAAAGTTGTTCAGTGCGATGCGGGCCTTCATTTGACTCGAAATTTGACCACTTTTGAAAATTTTAATTTTTGACCCAAAATCGCCTAAGTCCCCACCCTACCCCACCACAGGCCTCTACAGCCACTTTAGGTACGCACTTCTATGACAAAAGTTGCTCAGTTCGATGCGGGCTTTCATTTGGTACCAATTTTGACCACTTTTCAAATTTTTAATTTTGACCAAAAATCGCCTAAGCCCCCACCCCGGCAGGGGGGGGGGGGGGCCCGGTCCCCGCACCCCACCCCACCACAGCCCTCTACAGCCACTTTAGGTACGCACTTCTATGACAAAAGTTGCTCAGTTCGATGCGGGCTTTCATTTGGTACCAAATTTGACCACTTTTGAAAATTTTAATTTTTGACCCAAAATCGCCTAAGTCCCCACCCCACCCCACCACAGCCCTCTACAGCCACTTTAGGTACGCACTTCTATGACAAAAGTTGCTCAGTTCGATGCGGGCTTTCATTTGGTACCAAATTTGACCACTTTTGAAAAATTTTAGTTTTGACCCAAAATCGCCTAAGTCCCCACCCCCACCCTACCACAGCACTCTACAGCCACTTTGAGCATGCAATTCTATGACAAAAGTTGTTCAGCTCACTTAGCGCTTTCATTTGGTACCAAATTTGACCACTTTTGAAAAATCTTATTTTTGACCACTTGACCCCCTACCCGATTTACCCTTCAAACGGCAAAGTGGAGCCAGTCCAGCAAAATTGGTGGGTCGGACGGCAAAACGGACTCCGGAAATGAGCTGGGCGCACCAGAAAACCCCTATGGACAAAGTTTTGAGAGGCTATGCACAGTCCTATATGGTGTTCTTGGAAGTCGGTACCGACTTGACCCTCCCGACAGCAAAGTGGAACCAGCCCAGCAAAATGGGTGGGTCGGACGGCAAAACGGACACCGGAAATGAGCTGGGCGCACCAGAAAACCCTATGGACAAAGTTTTGAGAGGCTATGCACAGTCCTATATGGTGTTCTTGGAAGTCGGTACCGACTTGACCCTCCCGACAGCAATGTGGAACCAGCCCAGCAATATGGGTGGGTCCGACGGCAAAACTGCTTACGGGAATCAATTCGCCGTGCCAGAAAACCTTTGTATGAAAGAATTGGGCTTTCTAAGTTGAATACACAGCGAGAAATTTCGATTTTTCATTTTTCGAATTTTCACCATTTTTGACCAGCCACTGTGATCGCATGGGAAGTGATAGAGAAACGAGACTTAGCTATTTAGTTAGTTCAATATATGTAGTTTCTGAATATAAAAAGAAATCGGCTCCAGCTCTTAACGTTCGAGCTGCGCAGCGACCACAAAAATGGTCACTTTTCGCTCTGAGCCGACTTTGCGGCGCCGCTGCGGCGCTGTGGCGCACCTGCGGCGCAAAAAAAGTAGCGATTCTTAAATTGCGCATGGGGTACTACCAGACCCTATACCCCTTTAGGTCCGGCCTCCGCTGCAGATTACGTGAAAGAGGCGGAAAGTCAGGACAATACGACCATTAAATAGGAGAAACCGGAAAAAAAAACATCGCCGCCATAACCGGTCCGGGGCACAACTTTTTAACGGAAAGTGATACGGGGCTGAAACTTCGCACACATACTAAACTCGATGTGCTCTACAATTTGCGCATGAAATCTGCGCAGGATCTGCGCAGGATTTTGCGCAGCCTCTGCGCAGCTTATTTTACGGTGTCTCCAGTAGCGTAGGTACGAAAAATTTTCAGGGGGGGCGGTGTTGACCGAAGGCTGGGGGGGGGGTAAATTTCATTTTTTGCGCAATAATTGTATGCACGCTACATATGCTGTAACTTTCCCTGTTAATATGTTTTCTAGTTCAGTACATATATATATATATACATAGCTTAATGCTGTTGTAACCGAAAGCGGCACGCAAAAACCCAAAGCGGGGGGTCTGGGGGCGGAGCCCCCAGAAGTTGAGAAAATTTTTAAATTTTGCCGTTAAAACGCTGCTGAAACATTGAATTCTTTGCATTGTATATTATCAGTTCCCAAACTAAATTTTGTAGTTTAATTTGCTACCTATTTAAATTTTTGACTTCCACAATCCCGTACGAAAACTAAGACTAAGATGCTCCCATTTGGAACAGGGTATTCTAAGCATATCCATTATCCGTCGTTGAAGGCAGATCATGTTTGGAATAATGCAGTTAATAACAGAACTACAAAGCAGGTAAACTAAGGTAAAGTAAAGCAAACTAGCAGAGGTCTAATTATAATAGGTACACAAGTCCCAAACGGGGGGTCTGGGGGGCGGACCCCCCAGAAGTTGAGAAAATTTTTAAAGTTCGCCATTAAACGCTATTGAAACATTTAATTCTTTACAATGATTTATCAATTGTCTAACAACATTTCGCACCTTTATATATTTGCTATTTTCTACGTTTACTGTCTTGTCCGAAAACTCAAACTATTAGGATGCTCCCATTAAGAACTGCGTATCCTGATTATATCAACCAATTATGCCGAAGCTGAGATGTTGGGAATAACGCAGATATTTAACAGCAAAACTGCAAAGCAAGTAGTTATATATACAAACATTCGTTAGCATGCTTAATGAAAAATAATAATTTTGATAATGTAAATAGCCAAAATTCGCGCCGAAGGCGCAAAAATTTTTTAATGGTGTAGAAAATGCATCAATGTTGAGCTATTTTGAAGCATTAATGTACAATTTGTGCATGTTTCTAATCACATTAAACGCCCGCGCTCCGCGCGGGCGTAAAATTTTTCATTTGCCCAAATTTTCAGGGGGGCAAAGCCATTATTTCGGGGAGGGCGGCCGCCCGCCCCGCCCGCCCCGTATCTACGCTAGTGGGTGTCTCCAGGGACTTTTGACACATATTATAGGGGTCGCTGCCGCGACCCCTATGATAATTGCCCCGGCAGTTCGGGGTTTGGGTTGGTTCTTTCACTTGCCACTTTCCCCTTCCCACCTGTATGTTTGCCAATAAGAACCTATTAGACGCACGTTGGTGCCTGTTTTGTGTTTACTCTTTGTATGTATATTTTCAAAAAATTTTCACTGCAATGGCGATGAATAGGTGTTGTTTTACTATTCCTACTTGACTAAAGCTCAAACACAGAATGTGGTACGTAGTTTTTTATTTATTGTAGGCAGGCACATTTTGATTTCTTGTTTTAGGGTTGGTTTGCAACACTCTGTCAGCAGGGAGGAGTTGATTGTAGTCAGAGCGTTGGATATTTGGCTGTGTATAGAGTTTGTTTCGCCATGGCTGCATTTTTCTTTCTATTTGCCATCATGATGATTAATGTAAAGTCCAGCGGTGATGTGAGATCTAAAATTCAGAATGGGTTTGTATATAGTTAATCTTTTATATATATATATAACTAATTATACTTCATTGAAAAATAGATTACTTGAATGAGGATGCCTGCCTTTATGTTTTAGTCAAATTCTCTCGACACGCCACTCAAGGAGATGTTTCCTGTTTCACTAGCTGACTACCACTAGTGATTAGTGGTTATGCGTACTTCACAGCTATTTCTATTTGATGGTTGCTGAGCAGCAATTAATTCTCAATACAAATTTTGCATGTTTCTTTTTTGTTTCAGATTCTGGTTTTTCAAATACGCCATTATGATTGGTTTGGCTGTTGGCGCTTTCTTTTTTCCTGCTGACTTTGGAACTCGTAAATATTTTATTATTGTTTGTTTGTTAGTCTTGTATATATTTGATGTTCAAAAAGTCAACCATTCAGATTGCTACTTTTACTCGCCGACTCCTAAAACCATATAGTTTATTCATAAGCCTAGCCATAAATGCTGCCCTTGTTTAAAGCTGTGCAGGTTCGCAAAAGGGGGTGGGTACAATTTTGTCTCTTGGAGACATTTGAATTATTGTTTTGGCAACCATTGCGTCTACGAAGATGAACAGGAATCATAATGAAGACAATCTCGACATTATAGCAGCCTTTAACGTGGACAACTTCCGAGGCTGTAGCTACCATTGGATGGCTCTAGCTGCCACTCCGTAGCTCAGTTGTCAGAGCGTTTGCCTAGTGCGCAAAAGGCGTGTTTTCGTGACCGGAGGTCCAAATTTTTCGAACGTTTGGTGGTACTTGACTTTCGTCTGTCTTATTATACTGACTTTTGCTGTTTAGCTTGGATGTACATTGGCATGATTGGTGCTTTCCTGTTCATCTTGATTCAGCTGATCCTAATCATCGACTTTGTCCATAGCTGGGCCGAGAGTTGGGTCGGCCATTATGAGGATTCCAATAACAAAGTTTGGTATGCGGGTAGGTAACTTTTTTCAATTTCGCGTATACGTATACATATACTTGGTTACGCAGTTCTTTGATGCAATTTGTTGTAATTTTATTAGGTACCATTTTAGTTATACATGTAAACCATGTGCTTTTGAATAATTAGTATGTAGAAAGCTACTAGCTTTGGGTATATTTAGCTGAATGTTTGTGCTGCTGTAGTGACACGTTCTCTATTTTTTGGAGGAAAAATCTTTGAAAAAACCGCTTTTATTTATTCAGCAATAATATTTCGTTTTCTAGCTTTACTGGCTGCTACATTTTTGCTGTATATTGGTGCTTTGGTCTTCATCGTTTTGAGCTTTGTTTACTACATACATGACGAAGTAAGTCAGTGACAACGATTAGTGTAAGATAATGGATTTTGGAAGTACCGTAATTATAGTGGCAAGAGAAATTAATGATTCTGATTTTTCCCCAGCCAATTGTTTACTGTAGCAAATTAGTAACCTGTGATATTAACCTGTGACACACAACATGTGATATTGTCTGCTCCAGTTGTTTTCAAGCGCCTCCTCGTTCTTGAAGACGAACATTAACTCAGCTTTTTATTATTTCAGAATTCAAGCTGTGGACTGCATAAGTTTTTCCTAAGTTTCGATCTAATCCTCTGCGTCATCATTTCAGTCCTATCAATTCTACCGCGTATCCAGGAAAATCTACCACGATCTGGGCTTCTGCAAGCCGCTGCTGTTTCTCTCTACATCTCTTATCTGACTTGGTCTGCTCTGAGCAACGATACCAGTAAGTCTGGTTAGTCGGCGGACTCTAAAGAGGCGATAATATATTAAGCAGCCTTTTTTTGCGGAATTTTGATGGGTTAGTTACTGTAGAAATTCCACCAGCCTGCTGTCTTGCTTTGTTTTGTTCTGATATTGCGAAAGCATGGCCGACTATGTTTTCTTAATTTAAGTAGGTGGTCCTCGTTTTATTTAATGAATTTGATGAATTAATAAATGTCCCACACACCAGGTCCCCCGGCGTAAATGGTTCGGGAGGAATCCCTCCCTGCGAGTCCTGTCCTCGAGACTCCTCAATTTCATTGGGTTCCTAGAGGATGTGGGGCGCCTTGTTGTTGTTGTTGTTGTTGTTGTTGTGTTGGGTGGTCGTCATCGGTTTCCCATACACGGCGGCCATCAGATGAGGCCGCTCTCCCGGAGAAAGCCAAGAACTGCCTCCGGTTCCAATACTAAGCAGGTTAGGTTGGGGGACAGGCCGAGGAACTTGACACGGTGCGTATCTAGGGCTGGGCAATCCAGAAGTAGGTGGGATAGTGTGCCTACTTCCTCGCCGCATGAGGTACAGTCAGGGGAAGGGTGGGCCGCTGGGTCAATCAAATGCAGGTATTCAGACAGTAGCATGGATTTGCCAGTACGCAGCTGGCTTAGGATGATTCTATGGATGAGGATGCGGGGCGCCTTCAGCGGCCCCAACCGAATTGATTCAGTTCAGTGGTCCAGAACGACAGAAGAAGAAGAAGAAGAAGAAGTTGATTCGAGACCTTTCCCTCTAATTCTTGAATCACCTGTGCATTTCACGATTGGCATCATTGGTTGTTCCTTTTTTGTGGAGCAGTGAAGTCTCAGAAAGATTCAGTTTTATTATCAAAAACTGCAAAAGCTCCTAATTTGTACACTAGTGTTATTTGTTTAGCTTGTTCCGTGAACATTGTTGAACTGAAAGGGACCTCTACGTTCCCTATTCCTGCTAATATTGTTGCGCTGTTCATATTTTTTGGATGCGTTCTTTATGCTAGGTAAGATTATAAATCATGGTCGGTCATTGTCCAGCTGTGTGAATTGTTTTGTTTTCTGCTGAATCCTTTTATGTCCTTGCAAAGCCCGTTTCTATATAATTATGCTTTGTGATAGTAAACTTCTACTAGATTAAGCATTTAAATTTTTTCATTCTTCCTACTTTTCATATGTCACAATGTTTCAGTTTGCGATCTACTACTAATAGTTCAGCTGGAAAGATTACTGGAGGCAGTTCAGCTGACAAGGGCGATGGTATGTTGTAAATTTTTTGCTGATTAATCAGGGGCAGTTTTTTCTATTTCTATTTCCCAATGCTAATAATTATTCTTGTTCTGAATTTGTTCTTAACGATTTATATATCGCATTTCTAGCAGTCTTGCTAGCAGACATGCGTCTAGTCGTCTCCTAACAGATAGGCACCGGCGGTCGGTGTACGGGTAAACGTGGCCTATCTTTTTCCTATAACGCTTTCTTTTCGGTGCCTTCTGATCAAAGTACATAGGAGAAAATTATGAACGCTCAGTCTGTTTCCAAGCCTACTGCCTTCTGTGTACATGTAACGCAGGCGAACATCTCAAAAAGGGTTACGCTTTCGCAGATTTCTTCTGGGACCGTTATGGTTGTAGAATTTACAAACGGCCCAGTGAATGGGAAGTGTTACCCCGCTCTTTGTGGTTTTTAAAATTTGGAATGTGTAATAGGGACTTCCAGGGGTACTCGTATTATGTTCAACACTGCATGCCTTGAAGCATCATATTTGCGTTTTGCACCATGCTGATTCAGTAAGAAACTTGCCTGTTTAAGAGGGCGCTTGCATTACCGGGAACGGTTCTAATTCGCTCCTCAACCTATCAGTTTCAAACTTTCAGGAAAGGTAGCTGTTTTGTTAGCAATGTGCAGAATTTGAAAAATCCAGTGCTTGGCTTGCTACTTACACAATAAGTTCAAGTTTTCAAAATTGTGCCATTAACGGATGGATCAAAATGGCTCAAATTTTGTACAAGTGTTTAAATAAGCATAAATGCAGGAGCCATTTTTCAGTTTTTTAATTTATGCAATTCTGAGTATTTTATGAATGTTCAATGATTTTGAAAATCAATATTTCACGGAATAAACGTTTTAAACAAAAATGAACAATTGCCCATACGTTACCTCTCCAATAAAAGTGCATGCAAAATTTGAGCAAGTTTGCTTGCAGCTTTTTTGAGAAAATCGATTTGGAAAATTTCGCACGATTCTCTTCTGTTTCATTCTCAATTTCAATTTCGCACAATCAGTCCAAGTTTTATATACACCCATAATCCCGATAATGCAAGCGCCACCTTAAGGTGGTGATTCCTTTTGGGCACATATTATTGGTTGACGGTCCAAATCAGGATGAAATTTGATGAAACTTTCCAAAATCAGTTCTTTTGGCATTCTAACACCCTCCGCACAATCCCGCTTCGAAAATTCGAGATTTCCGGTCAGAGTGGTTTTTCCCAGTTTCTGAACGTTTGGCAGCTGCTATATAAAGTCTGACCAAAAAATGTAGGGAGCGAATCTGTTTTGTTTATACTGAACTACCGGTACATTTTTGCTGCAGCAATGTATATATTTTCTGAACCGTCATGGCAAGAACTTTCTTTTGGTTGAAAAAAATTTTTTAAAAATTAAAATTCATCAAAAGAAGACGATTTTTTAAGTTTTGAAAGATCAGTAGAAGTCAGGAACTAGCCGTTCGGGGGAAAATTAGCCCATGTCCCAAACATATTGAATCCCGAATATCAGCTGATTTCGTCAAAAATTGCGATAGTTATTCAATTTTTTCGATTTTCAAAAACCTTTGATCTTTGCCGCTTTTCCAACTTTGACTGGCTATTACTCGCGACTCACTTAATGCAAAAAATTTTTAATTGGATTTTCAGGACCGCTTACGTGCCAGCTTTCATGTGATAAATGTGGTTTTTCAAAATTTGAAAATCGGTTTTGTCGAAAAATACCACTTTTTGACCGAAAATTTCGACAAAGCGAATCTAGCAAAAGTGGGTAAAAATAATATTATCATAAAGTTTAATCTGAGCTGAATCCAACGACATAAAGTTTTCGTGGCTACGACTTATATTTCATCCGCATCGAATTTTTAAACAATTTCGCTTTTTAGCTGGTTTTTGGCTAGTTTACACTATTTGCGGCAAATCAATGCACAATATAGCACAACTTGTCAGAAATCAGCTGAAATAGGAAATTGTTTAACAATTCGTTGCTCGGGCAATTTAAGCCGTAGCCACAAAAACTTTATATCGTTGGATTCAGCTCAGATTAAACTTATGACAATGTTATTTTTACCCACTTTTGCTGGATTCGTATTGTCGAAATTTTGGGTCAAAAAGTGGTATTTTTCGAAAAAATCGATTTTCAAATTTTGAAAAACCACATACATCACATGAAAGCTGACACGTAAGCGGTCCTGAAAATCCAATTAAAAAATTTTTGCATTGAGTGAGTCGCGAGAAATGGGGGGGGGGGGGGGGGGAGTCAAAATCAATTAAAATTTTGCTTAGTGAGTGGGTTGCAAAGTTGGAAAAGCGGCAAAGATCAAAGGATTTTGAAAATCGAAAAAATTGAATGACTATCGCAATTTTTGACGAAATCAGCTGATATTCGGGATTCAATATGTTTGGGACATGAACTAATTTTCCCCCGAACGGCTACTTCCTGACTTCTACTGATCTTTCAAAACTTAAAAAATCGGCTTCTTTTGATGAATTTTAATTTTTTCAAACATTTTTTCAACCAAAAGAAAGTTCTTGCCATGACGGTTCAGAAAATATATACATTGCTGCAGCAAAAATGTAGCGGTAGTTCAGTATAAACAAAACAGTTTCGCTCCCTACATTTTTTGGTCAGACTTTAGTTATGACTATATTCATTCGAAAGATCTCATTGAGCTGCACATTTTTGCTTTTTAAAGTAAGTTTCTAGCTTTTCTCTACCGCGAGATATAGCCGATGTTCTTGTTTTGGCGTCGAAAACTTGTCATTTTTGCAGAAATCAAATTATCCAATTTTTCTTGAACTACGCAGGCCGTGAAATCAAACTAAGGGCGTCGATCTGAAGGTCTCACAGGGACAAATTATCCCATGCATGATCGTCTTCCAACTGCTATCCTGTAGGCTGCTATCATAAAAAATGTAGTTTTTGCAAAAACACGACCAATTTTTTCCAAAGATTGTGGAGCATTCACCATGCAAGGTGGAGGGCTGCTACTGAACAAATGTGTTCTGCACAAATATACCCAGGGACGATTTTTTAGTTTCCCCGATTGCTGCTTTCAAGCTAAAGTAATCGCTTGACAAATTTGGAAAAAGTACGCAAAATACAGGTTAGCACACATTTCAGCTTATTTCTCTATAACGAGGAGCGATTTCACAATAAATAAAAAATCGTCCCCAGCTATTTGATGGAGGTATCGAATGATATAACCGATGTCTCGCCAAAAAATTTACTTGAGTCTGCAAAAAATCTGGAAAATTATACTTCTTCTAAAATGTGTTAAAAATATTTTAGAAAAGCGACATTAGTTTTGTGGCATGCATTAAAAAGAGAAAATGTCAAGCTACATTTTGATATAAAAATGGCTTCTTAACTCCAAGTAATGAACGAGTAATAATGGTGCAAACTTTTGTGACCAAAGGGAATCACCACCTTAAATGCGTTTCCTATATCAGATTCATCACTCCACTGTTACAATCCCTTTTTCCTTCTCTAATTTTGGCGAAGTGTGATGTTGCACCTTCGAAATCTCTATTTACATTACATCTGACCTTTTCATAAGTCTGTTTTGTTCACAAATTTCCATTAATTGACTAATAATATGGCTATGTTTTGTTGTTACATATTTTCTTGCTTACAACATTGGTTTTAAGCAATTTATTAGTATAGCTTAGTTTTTATAATTATCAGGTGAAAGTTATTGCACTCAATTGTTATTTGAGCAAGCTTCATTAGATTCTTACATATTAACGAATAGCAAGCTACGGGCATTTTGATTTTAGCTTATTCAAAAATGAATACAACTGAAAAATCTGGTAAGATTCATAACTTGATTTTTGTGCGTTTTTGCGAAAAAGTAGGGACAGCTAGATGTGTAGTTTTTTGTGTTGGTGGTTGGTTTCATCCTTCTATTATGTAATAAGAAGAAAATTAAAACATACCTAATTATTTATGAAGCTGAGGTTTAAATCTATGTGGCTATGTGTGATTGTTCTGTGAAGTCGACTTAAGGTGGTGGTATCCTTAATTTGTGCAGTGCTTTTGTCGTGATTTTTTTTAAAACGCGATAGCTTTCGCAATTTTGGGAGTTGGAAAGAGCTTTATACATTAGTGTTTTAAAGCTTATTATCAGGACATTCATATGAGCTTACGAAACTAGCAAAATTATCAAACATTTTCTGACATAACGGCTAAATATAGACCAAAAATTTTTGAACATTGATTTTTCAAAACTGCGGAACCAGACAAGATTTCTTTTTGCGCTATCATACAGAGGACATGGGCCGAGGGACTTTTTTGGGGTTTCGCTCAGTATCACTTAACGGTTGAGAAAATTCGCAAAATGCACTGAAGCACTAAATTTTTAAACTTTGCACTAAATTTTCTCGAAACTGAGAAAGTTTTAGCCAAAACCAAGAAAAACGTCCCTCCGCAATAGTACGAATTTCTTTTCTGGCGAAAATCTCCGGAATCTTTTTAGTAGTTTTGAGAAATCGTGTTTAAAACAAAATAACCGCAGTTTTGCCAAAATGGTTTTCCGGCCAAATCTTTAGCTGAAAACAATAAAGTCTGGCTAGTAGGGATTCATAAAATGTGCGTTTGGACGCTGTATCGATTGAGTATAAATGGACGAAAATTGTTCGTAAGGTTTGGCAGCAATTTTAAAAAACGGATTTCCTCGAAAATGGCCATTTTTTAACCATTGAAATGGTTTTTTGCTTATACTGACTTAACCACTGGAGATAGCTCAAAGGTTGTAAACGCAAAAATGTTCATTTTTGTGTCCTTTTTCCAGCCATTCCAACCAATCCGGTGTCTGGTCTACCTACTGAAAGGATAAGGCCAAAAACCAAAACTTTCTTATCTTTTGGCCTAAAAATTCGAGACTGGTCCCAGAATGTTAAAGAGCACTGAAATAGATTATTTCGCAAGTTTTAGCTATTTACGTAAAGGATTAAAGCCGTATGAGTCAAAAATACCCGAAAGGAAACCAACACCTTACATTTCAGTTTTAATTATTTCAACTTTCACCTTTTCAGTTCGAAGACGGTTCCCGGACGTTGCTAGTAATCAGAACATTTATATTGAAATTAAAAGGGATACAGTCAGTGTCTCTGTCTGCTTCTAATAATAAATGACGCAAATATCGTAATTGTCGTCTTTTTGCACATCTCAATTCTCAATTCAACACAACTCACTTCATAGGATTCCACTTGCAATGTATGCATGCCATGTATAATTGGTGAAGGTTTTTTAAGAAAACCACAGGTGGACAAGGGGGGAGTTCCCCCTCGGCGAAGTAGCCTACAAGAGGTCACGAAATCGCTCCCACAAGGGGTAAGAAAACTGGCTACGAGGGGTTAGCCGATTGCCCAAAAATTGGATGTATATACGACTAAAATTTGCAAACTTTTTCCGGCTCCGCCGGAATTTTTCACTTAATATCGCTATTTTTTGTTATAAAACGTCCGAAAAACGTTTTTGCTATAAAATCCCTGTTTTTCTTTAAAAATGGCAAAACCCGATAATAATCGCTTTCAAAAATCGCTTCCACGAGGGGTAACCAAATTTGCTTTCACAAGGGTCAGTGAAATTTGACCCCCGTTCATGTATGAACAATAATGCATTCATTTGTTGCATTATATTTCCGCGCAAATTTCTACTATACAATATAATATCCTCCCAAATTCTTTGGTTAAATATATATTTTTGTGCAGACGTTGTAGGTGGCTTACTCTGTTTTTGATAATTATTGGTGTGGCTTTGTTTTCACAGATCACACTGAGGTGTTTAAGCGTTCACGAATGCTGCCTAGCATAGTGACTGGGGCCATTGTTTCTGTTTATTGCATCACTAGCGTCAAGAGTGCATAATAGAAAACCATGAACTCTTATGTCTCCGAAATAAATCTGCATGAAAATGAGGACACAAGCTTGCTGGTCCCGTGGTTTTGTATTCTCATTTAGTTTGGTTTAGTGGCATTCTCCAGGAGCTAGGAACGGTCTCTAATCTTGTTTTGTCTCGTATTATGAGTTTGGTAGTTTTTGGTTATATTTCTTTTCTTTCAGATGATGATGCGGAGGTTGGTGCCAAGAAGTCCAATGACAATGACGACGAAGGTGACGGTGTCAACTATAACTATTCCTTTTTTCATTTCATGTTCATGCTGGCTTCATTCTACATTATGATGTCTCTGACTAACTGGCTGAAGTGAGTTCTGTTCACTTATGCTCGCATGCATGCCGGTTTTATTGTGTAATGGATATTGATAGTTTTTGAAAATTTTAGTGCAGGAACCACCGTGTTTTCAAAATTCGGTACCTGCGTGGTGCTAAGCATAACCTTCAGTGCTTTTGTTTTTTGTGGGGTGGTCTGGTTATTTGAAATTTAAGAAACTACAAGACGTGTTTGCTGTCCGTCTTTTTATTAAGTTTTATTTCTGACGACCGCAATAGTTTTGAGTTACAACACTGCTTGATGAACATCCTGAAATCGCAAATCTTTTTGGTATTTATCAGCTGAATCAGTTTAGTTCACTGGTGTTCATCCTTGGAGGTCAGTCAGTGGTTACGTAGCAGAGTATAGCTACCTCTCTGACCGCTTAGAAAGTACGTATATGTATTGTGGCACACTCTTGACTTATTGCTGCATACTCTGGAATTTGCTATGCATTTTATATTCAGATTTTATAGGCACCTACTCTGTAATTATTATGATTATTGTTGTTATGTTTTCTAATTCTGGTTTTATTTTAGACCAGGTACATCGGACACTTCAACCTTCAATCAGAATCCGGCCAGTATGTGGGTAAAGATTGTGAGCACTTGGCTCTGTGTGGCCGTCTATGTCTGGTCTCTCATTGCTCCTATTGTATTACCTAACAGAGATTTCAATTAGACGCTCTCCTAATACAAGGAATTTTTCAGTGAGGAGTGGCGTAAACTATTGTTGACTTATTTGGAACTTGCTAATGCTAATACATACTTTGGGACTGTGGAATATGAAGTGTATTTTAGTGTAAAGCTTATGTTGTAAAAGTGTAAAGTTGAGTATTATGTGGCGTGTGCTATTTAATCATCACATTGTAAAAAAAGCCGAACATGTATTCTGTTATTTATCAAATGTGGTTCTAATTCTGTTTGTTCTTGTTGTTAAAGACACTTCGTATGATTTACTCTGCTCTCTTCTCTAGGCTACCTGTTTTTATGGTGCAAAAAGTCGATATGCTTAGAAAAAGTTAGTTTTACCCGAGATGAAATTTGTCGTGTTTTCTTTTTCATCAGATTTTTCTTTATCTGAAAACTATCAATTCAGACGATGTCACTTCTTAATTATTTATATATTTAAATCTATATGATATTTATATGTACGTGCTTATCGAGAAATGAACAGTTGAAACTTTAAGATCTTCGTTATTGTTTATTTCGGCTTCTCCATAAAAATTTCGTATTATGGAGGTGGCCTGAGCCTGCTCACATCCCGGAGCAAAGCCAAATAGCTTCTGCATTTCTTGCCTCATTTCCGTAGTCAGTTGTTCACAGTTATAGTTTCAATTCGTACGGTAACTTATAGCTAATTTTTGTTGCCTAGAAATAAGACATTAATTGGGCTTGAATTTCAGTTAACTTCAACAGTCTCTGTTTTTTCTAATTGAATATTAATGTCATCGCCATCGAATGATCTTGTAAATACTTTCGTCCATTACATGTTTTATACTGTATTAAGCTACGTTGTGTGTTCTGTCAATTTAATTATATGTAAAGCTACATCGTTTTGATTAACAGTTTTGTAACAATTATGTAATTTGGATTAAAGACCCTTCGGCTACTTAAAAATATATTTTTATTCAAGTTTCACCTTCACAGCTGTGTATTTTTATTTCACCTTGTACAGATTTATGGTTTGGTTTATCACTTGCTGTTGAATAGTACCTACTAATTGCTCGTTGTTGGAACATTAGCTTGGAAGACATTCGTTTATGCTTGAATTGTACCAATTGAGATGAAATCTAACCGAAGAAGCTGATTTCTTCTTCAGTATTGGAAGTCATCAGTTATGCCTCATTAAGTCAATTCCAGTCGTCTTTCGTGGGTTCACTGAAATATGTTTTTTATTTGTTAGTGTATAGAGGGAACAGATTTTTTAGTTTTCTGCGAGCCCATTGTCTGGGTGAGAAGTGTAACCTTATTTTGGAAGATGACGCTTTTAGTTTATTGGCAATAGCTTTTTCTGTTGCTTTGCTTTCGGGTCCTACCACGCTAATAATAATACCACGTGGTTGTCTGAAAGTTTATTAGGCAGAAACAATATTGTGTTCTCTTCCTATATTTGAAAAATTCAAAGTTCGTGTACAAACGTTGGTTTTTTCGGAAACCTGGAGCTTTCAGTTTTTAAAATCCGTTGAACTTAAATTGGAACGTAATAGTGTGACTTTGGTTCATGTTCCTGATTTCCTTTGCTTTTTTATACAGAATTGCTGTAAACATAAAGATGTACATGTCTTGTGTTGTAGTCCTGATGTGATGTCTACGTATTCGCATTAAAAGCTTAAGCGCAATTGTTTTGGTTTTGCAATTCTAGAACGTGCTGTATTGTTTTCATAGCTGGTCTGCTGTGCATTACCCTCTTCAATTTACAAAATATGTCGTCACATACGTGGTAGAGTAGAGTATTGCGAAAGTTAAATATTTTGTAGCTCGTCCAGACAGACCTCTCCATCTTCCGCGAAAAGACCGTGCAATGATAGCGCCATACAAGGAGCACCTTATCCAGTAGTTACTACATGTGTACTCTTGATCGGATTTATGATTCGTACGAAACTGACTACGCCATTTCGTGTCTGGAAGACGTAGCCGGACCCAACCCAGCCCAGTTGTGGGGAACCCTCTTGAAAGAGATCTGCTGCTAGCTGGTATTTGAGCCATGTTACATTCATAGTCGTCGTGCATGTCGATTAGAGACTATTTATGAATCATAATCAGGATCTGCCTTCTTGTTAGACTTTGCTGAAGCAAAACAAATTGTTTTTGCAAAATTCGAACAAATAAAATTCTGACTGATGAAAGTTTGAAAAGTTAATTTCTGACTAGTGAAACCCTGACATGAATTTCTGACTACTGCAGCTAAAGCGTTCGTCCCCAGCTCCAATTTCCGCAGACGGTCGAGACACGTCCTCAATCTTTTCGGAATCTGAGCTGAGGTCAAACTACCCTCGCCTTTCGACCGAGTGGAGTTGTCGGTTCCGGTTTCCTGAAATGGTATACCTTTTTCACTAGGAGAACAGTTTCTTTACAAGTGCAAGTTGGAAATGAAGAGGCTGTAAAGCAGTGTTTTTTGGCTCAACAACGCGTGTAATTACACACTTTTTTCTGGAAAATAGCAAAAAAATTTTGGCGACTGTGTAACGTCACACAGAAATTTTGGACAAGTTTCGCCAAATAGTGGTAACCTTTTCCTATGCGCATTAATTTGTTTCCACGTATATATATATATATACTGCTTTTAGGCTTTGCCCCCCAGACCCCCCTTTAAATCTTGTTGCTGCTTTTCCTTTCTCTAGCTACGCAGTACTTACCTATGAATGCAGCTCGTTGCGTTATATATAATTGCTTAATTTTTTTAACTTTGTCTTGTTGATTTGGTGAAGGTTCACAAATTTTTGCTGTAAATTTGAGTTTTCAATTTTCACTTTAAAGAAGCTGCTTCGAAAACACCGCAAAATAATTAGTTCCCATTACCAATATACTTATATACATATTCCATACTTGGTAAACAAAACGGTAGAAAATTAGAAATTTTTAGGTAGTTACACACTTTTTTCTGAAAAATAGCAAAAAATTTTGGCGACGGTCGTAACATTACACATTAGCCGTCGGCGAAACACTGCTGTAAAGACCTTGCTTGCTAAGTAGTGTCACAGGGAAATTTTTATTCAGTAGTCTACTGTGGAAAATATTCTTGAAAAGCTTATCTTGTCGGGGTATTTTTTATTTCCCTGTTGAGTTCCTGGTGTAAATCTCTGAGAAAGTAGCTTCATGGGGGATTATAGGAGAGTTGAACTTAATTTAATGGCATTTATGAGTTTTTTTTGAAAATCTTTCACTACATAAAAATAAAGGGGACTAGTGTGCCAAGAGTTTAT
>JASAND010009963.1:0-20165 GCA_030248195.1 Trissonchulus latispiculum
AATAGGCCGACTGCTTAATGTAAAGTTTTCGTTGGAACAGTTAACCCAAGCCGAACAGACCTGTGACAAGCATTAAGGTTGTTCCGATACAAATTAACTGGCTCGGGTCTCGGCCCGGGCCGAAATTTTCCGACGAGCCAGGCCGGGTCCGGTACCGAAGCCCGCACGACCAGGAACAACACAATCAACAAGAGATGCGGTCCAAATCCCGGGCTACCATAGCGGCCACAAAACCAAGCCAACTTATAATTGTTTAGAAAAGATCAAAGAAAAAGCCAGAATTGCCGAAGCTGAAGCCAGTGAATATAATCCGTTGCAAAGGCGAAATATTCCTTTTTATGGAGTTTATCAGGACCTTAAGCGGCGGCTGCCCTATTACAAGTCTGATTTCTTAGACTGTCTTAACGTCCAGTGCATCGGCGCCGTCTTTTTTATGTTTTTTGCTGTGTTTTCGACTGGGATAGCTTTCGGCGGATTGTTAGGTAATGCATTGTTGAGTAGCAACAAATATAATTGTTATTAACTCCTTTACTTTTTGAATTGAAACTCATATTTACTTTTTGAATTGATGATTACACTCACTTATGTTACTAGTACACCCTAGAGATGATAGCTAGCCGGTCCTTTCCGTCTCGGCTCGCTTCGGTGCTCGAGCAAATGAGGCCCAGCCGAGCCGAGCCTCGAGCAAAAATCCTCATCTCTAGTGCACGTTCTGGAATGCATCGTACTACAAATTGAGAGAGACACGCTGCAGCTGTAATTTATAGCATAATGTAGTAAAGTATAAAGTGCAGTACTTTATACATTATAAATTATATATTACGTGTAGTCAAACTTTTGCCATAAAGTTTTTAAAATAACCACTCACATCGTTTGCCAGCGTGATCTATTTTAGATGATAAAACTTACCATGCAATGGGAGTCGAAGAAGTGTTCATGGCTCAATGTATTTGCGGGTTGATTTGGGGGTTGATTGCTTCTCAGCCACTTCTAATGATGGCAGCTACCGGTCCTGTGCTCCTGTTTGAAGTGTCCTTATATTCTGTGAGTTCTCTACTTGCTTCAGTTTAGTTAGTTTAATTACAACCAAGCAGACTTATGTATCGTAGTATTCTTTGCTTACTAATTGTACTAAAGCATGTATTCAACCACGTGCTTGTACATTTCTAAATCAGTCATGAAGCATGTTGTCAAGTCTTCCAATTTAAGCCTGACTTATACGAACTCAAAGAAACAAAACATAAAAGCAAAGAATCAGAAACCAAGAAAAACTCTTAGATTTTTATAGTAATCAAAATACATATCAATTTTCCCATTTCAGTAGGTTTGGAAGTTGCAGTCTTTTGAATCGGTATTAGTTTCTTTGAACCCGGTAGTATCTGTCCTGTCTTGCACTGGGTCCCATGCTTATGGTGTGGTGGTCGGCGATTTCGTCTAGGATATCTACGTCCTATTTCTTTAGGAGCAGGATTCTCTATTTCAGCTGGACCAGGTTGTGGTACCTGCGGTCGATGCTCTTGTGGTTAAATGTTAAATAGAATCGAGAAAAGAAAATATTTCAGAGGAAATGTTTATTCTTTTGATTCTTCTTACACCACGTTGCAGCTAATCCACTTGTTAATGTTTTAGTTTTGTGAGACACAGGAAATTGAATTTTTGGTATTTCGGTTCTGGACTGGAACATGGATTTTCATTATTACAATTATCGGTGTTGCCGTTGAAATTCCATTTCTTATTCGATTTTTCACCCGATTCTCCGAAGAAATTTTTGCCGTATTGGTATCTGGGATCTTCATAAAAGAAAGCATAGAATTTATTGTTGAGGTATATTCTAGATTAAAAAATGCCCGATGTATGTCGCTCGCTAACGGCTGTATATCATTTTCAGGTGACAAGCCAATCCGAAGACTGAAGCTGATCCTATTTAATTTTTGCACTACAGGGATGGAAAGTTTGTCGTTCCTTGTGGCCCATGACCAACTCGCTACCTAGACCACCCACGGCGACCCACAAAACTTTAAAATGTTGTGACCAAGAGTAGTAATAACATACGTAAGAGTATGACAGCTGGCCCACTCTGTATTATCAGTTTGATACATCCTCTGCACGCTAACGGCTGACCCCTCCCCCGCAAATCAGACCCCAGTGAACTTCCCCGCAAATTGGTTTAGTACCCAGTCGAAACGAGGGTACTTTCACTCGCTCTATGTTTATGTTCTAAAGCTCGAAAACACAAGCACTACGTGCGCGAGTTTTGTTTCTGTTTCGAGCTTTAGAACACATGCATAGCGACCAAATTTACCTCCCTAATGATAATAAAAACATATCAAGCACCGCCTTGTTAATTTCGAAAGAAACGTTTATCTCCGAGCTAGTCTGAATTTTCGAATTTTGGTTTGATTCAGGAAGCCAAAAAGAAGGTTTGGAAACGCTGCTTATTGAGTTTGTGAAAAATAGTAATCGAAAACCAAGAAAATAGACACAGTTTTATTGTTGTTTTTAAAGTTAGCGGAAATTGGAACGATAGCAAGGAGCAAAGTGCAAGCAAAATTTCATGAACTTTGGTTTAAAAACAGACAGCAGAAACACATACTTACAATTAACGGACGATCGCGTAATACTTAATTCGCTGACAGTTTTTGTATTCAGTTTTTAATTTACAGTAGACTTCTGTAGCAACTTTACTCATTTACTCATTTACTTTAATACGTTTGCATTTACAGTAGAAAACATGATCATACAAAATACATCATACATGGCAAAATATTGACACATTGACTATTAGCATGATACAATTTTCAGAATTTCCATCATAAACACCCGGTTAGCAGCATGCTGGAATATTGCGAAAGTTGCCAAGAGCTCGGACATGACAACGACAGCTTTGCAATAATCGGTGAATGGGAATGGAAATTTGATAAACAGCACGAGCAGCCCGATACAGCGTTGCTGTCCCTTTTATGCGTCGTCGCAACATTTATCCTATCTTTTGCCCTTAAGCTCATTCGAACCAGTCATTTCTTTCCTGGAAATGTAAGAAGTAATCTGTAGCTTAGTTTCGAAAAGTTTTCATGCCTTATTGGATTGTGGTTCTTTACGGGCATACAAGGAGCATTGCCCATTCCACTTAGGAGTATTGGAGTTTTTGGATACCGATAAAAAGTCTCCAACAATTGACAAGAATATTTTTGATAGATATTAATAATTAAATGGTTTAACGGATCCTCTTAGTCCAACATTCATTGTGCACATGCATGCATATGTACACGTTTTAGCTCAGACGTACGATTGGAGACTTTGGAGTTCCGATTGCTATAATCACAATTTGTGTCTTCGTAACCTTTGTTTTCGGAAACACTTATCTTGAGGTAACATCTTGAGGTATCTGCAACATAAAAAGAATCGGCTTTAATTTTGACCATTGTATCAAATTACAGATGCACGCCAGTACTAAATCATAACCTGATAGGCTCTATAAAAGGCCTATTTCTTCTTAGACTAAAATTATCGGATTAAACGGATTAAAAATCAGCCGGATTAAAATGTTAACGGCTGTTTGTTTAATCCAGAATTAAATGGATTAAACGGATTAAAATAAACTCGTTTAATCCGACCGTTTTTGTAAAGAAAATTTAATGAAATATCAATGAAGAAAAGATCTGTCACATAACCTTAAGATACCGAAAACCACTTTGAATAGAACAACTTTGTTACTTTTGTCATTACTGTCACGCTATCTATAGTCTTTGATGTTTTGCTATGAGTACGGTGTGCCTAAGAATCTGACTTAGCTGTATGCTACAAACATATGGTAGCAGAGCTTTGTCCTGACTATCTACTCCCAATTGACGCTTCTACTACTGCCTACCGTGATGTCCAATGTTAACCCCTGCAAGAACTGCGATCAGCCCACCCTAGAAGACCTTCTATGTGATAACTGTTCACAGTGGTTGGTGCTCCAAATGCATCAACTCTGTGATGCCAAATCTTCTAACGCCCGGACTTTTCAAGTATCTGCAGAAACGTGAATTCCCTTGGCAATGTAATGACTGTTCAGCCATTGCACTACCTCAACAGCTCCTGAACGGCAACTTTCTTACCAAAGACGCTTTGCTCAAGCTGGGTTGCAATCCTATGGCTTTTAACGTTAACTCTAACATACGGCAACCCAGTACCACGACCCACCTCGCAACAACATTCCAGACCAACCATCCCATCCGATTCCCGAAAGAAACGCAGAATCAGCCCCTCAGAGACTGATCCAACCACTACCATCATGGAGATGATGAAATTGATGATGACCCAACTCCAGCAGGATAAACAGGACCGGAAGGAAGAACGTCTTCAACGACAACGCTGGGAAAAAGGCAGCTTGAACTCATTTAGCAGGAAAGAGAAATTGCTCGTCAAGAAAGAGATCAAGAAAGAGCGGAACGACGTCGCGAATTGGAACTGCTTCTAAGATCGCGAAGTGGAAGCGACCTTGCTCCCGGCCCATCACAAGACCTGGCTCCCAATCCCGGACAGTCCGCTAGACCCGGAAACTTGGCTCTCCTCCCCAAGATCCATTTACCAACATTCAGGGGAAATGTTCTGGAGTGGCCAAACTACTGGGACTCATTTGACATTAACGTTCATACCCAACCGGGCCTCCACAGCAAGCAGAAACTAGATTACCTATACCAAACGCTGAAAGGACCAGCTTTGGACAAGATCAAGGGATTGGGTCTTGAAGGCAACAAGTATGATGAGGCGGTAAGAATTTTAAAAGATACTTATGGAGATAAGAATGTGATTTTATCCGTTACTTGGGAAACCCTGAACGGACTACAACGTGTGAAGGACAACCTGTCTAACTTAGAAAAATTCACAGACGAGGTTCGAGCCCTCTCTACTACTTTGCAACGTCTAGGAGTTGAAGAGAACACTGTTAAGCGATATGTTCCCACGCTTATAAAGAAACTACCGGATACCCTCTATCAGAAAGTGCATGAAATAGCTATTATAAAAGATGAAAAGATCGCAACCTGGACTGTTGATACTTTAGTTAGAAATCTAACTAAAATAAGAAAGTGCATGCCTACAGAAATGAAGAAGCGTGATAAGATTAAGGCAGAAGCTTCTTATGACGAAGTTTCTAACTTAACACCTACAGCAGCTCTGTATCAGTCCAGTGCACAACAATCGCAAAAACGACAATGCATTTCTGCAAGAAAACCAGCCAGACTCTTGCAAAACAATAAGCGACCCAGAACAAAGATATGAAATAGCCAAAAACTACAGACACTGTTTTAAATGTATGGCAACCGATCATGGCGCAAAAACCTGCAAGAAAAACAAAATTTGCTTCCACCGCAAAGGAAAGGGGCATAATTCATCAAGATACAAAATACAACACAGAACAAAGTCTAGCAACACGCCGCCTCACAGGGCGAAGCGGAGAAAAACGACGAATTCCCAGAATCTGTAGATTCAGCACAGATTCATGTTGCTAATGCCGACGAAGAAGATGGAATTATGATGTGCTGTTTTCCAGCAACACTGAAAAACAGTAAAACAGGGTACACCACGCAACTACAAGTCTACCTAGATTCAGGCTCAAGAACGACCTGTATCAGCAGCAATGCTATGGAAAAACTCCATCTAGAATGAATACGAACTGTTATACTAGACACCACTAGATCTAGCAGTGACCTCACCGAAAAAGTTAAAGCTTAGTTAGTTCAATTTTCTATACAATGCAGAAATGGATTTGAATTGCCAATCACCGCTTACGCAGTTAAAGCAATGGCTCCGCCACTACCACTCTATCCTATTAACTATGGCAGTTCCACTAAAACAATGCTCAAGAAAGCTAAGCTACTGAACATGCCACCTAATTCTAAAACGACAGTGCCAATGGATGTTATCATTGGCATGGACTATTGGCACAAGCTGATGGGTCCACAAGCCACAACAAAAGTCGTACCTATAGGGAACAACATGGCAATCTACTACACACCCTTAGGGACGATTTTGTCTGGCAACTATTCAACAGAGAAAAAGACCTCAGTAAAAAAGGTCCAAACCTTTTACGCTACAACGGATGAGGATATCACTAACCTACAGAAGTTAGATGCCATAGGCATTTCAAAATACGGAGATCCGGATCAGTCACTTATGGAAAACCAAATAGAAGCCAAGTTTGAAGAAACTATACAATTTGAAAATTCCCGCTACCAGACGGCCAGCAAAGTTTCCAGCTCGTAGTCAATCCTACATTTAAGCCTCTGAGTCAGGAAAACATTGAGATCTACCGCTTTACGAGGGTACCTTTCGGGGTAGTGGCATCGGCTTTTCTTCTTTTAGCCACCATAAACTACCACCTAAAGTCTAATCCAGGGATAGTTTCAGAGAATATACTAGGGAACATATATATGGATAATATCTTCTTCAGCACAAACAATCTAGAAGAGATAAATCACCTCTATGAAGCGTCTAAGTCGCTGTTCAACAAAGCTTCCATGAATATCCGAGAATGGATATCGAACAACTCCATCTTCAACTCTAAACTGCCTGAAGAAAATCGAGTCCAGGGAGTTCAAACAAAAGTGTTAGCTTTGATTTGGGATTCAGCCACAGACCATGTTTCTCCAAAAGCAGTTAGATAGATGGAAAGAAGGTAACGAAACGCAAGGTGCTCCAACACGTGGCAAAGATGTTTGATCTTCTTGGAATCTTTGCTCCTGTGACAATCACGGGACGAATTCTGATTCAAAATCTTTGGAAAGACTAGATTAGCTGGGATGACGAAATATCCGAAGTTCACGTACCAGAATGGCAGCTGCTATGTCCACAGCTGACAGAAGTTTCCAAAATCAAGATAACACGATGGATTAGTTTCAACAACGCAGTTCCATACCAACTAGTTTGTTTCACTGACGGTAGTTCCATGCCAGTGGCATACGCCGCTGCTGTCTATCTACGCCAAGAAGTGCGATGAATCATTAACTCCAACTTGATATTCGTCAAAGCAAGGATTACACCACTGAAACCGGCTACAAGCATTCCCAAGCTCGAACTACTAGGAGTCAGCATTGGCACTAGAGCATTAGACTTTGTGGAAGATCAACTAAGACAAAAGGCTGAGTCCAAACACCTATTCACTGATTCCCAAATTGTTCTGAGCTGGCTTAGATCCAAGAAAACCCAACCTACCCATGTGCCATCCAAAGTCCAAGAAATCACCAAAAAAGACGTTCAGCGTCACTATGTAAAGTCGAATGAAAATCCAGGTCGGATTAAGATTAACTCTTCTATTTTTAATCCGAAGTGAGAATAAAGAAATAAGATTAGATTAAAATTTTAATCCTAGGTGCATTAAAGAAACAGGATTAAACTTAATTCGTTTAACTCGCTTAACTAGCTGGATTAAATTTTAATCCGTTTAATCTTTAAAGAAATAGAGCCTTAGTGAAAGGAAAGAAACAGAATAGGATGGTTATTTCCTAAAAATTCAAAGAACTTGTACCTACAACGGAAGTAAAATTTAGTTTTTCAATTGCGTAAGTCCTTGCTGATTATTTTCCCCTTAACAAATTTATTAATGTTTTAGATATACTAAAAATACAGTTTTTTTACATATTTTATTGTGCATAACTGTATAGTGTTTTAGCTGTTGCAAATGCCAACGACTATATCGTTCACGTCCCCACGACCTTCCGTTATTGTTCCTCCAATGGGTTGGGAGAAAACATTTCCTGTATGGGCGATATTTGCTGCAATAATTCCTGCACTGCTGGTTTTCATATTGCTTTTCCTGGAAACAGAGATCGTACAGTAAGTTAGACACTTACTGATTTGATACATCTCCATCCGCTGAAGACTCAAGTTTTAATTTAATTTCAAACTCAAAGACAGTTTCAATTGATCAATTTTTAGTTTTCTTGTCTAATTTTCCTATGAACATAACTAATTTTTCAAATGTATGATCTAATTTTTAAACCGTATTTTTTATCTCCTACCTTCGTTTGGATTAGTTACCTACACCTCAAATGTCTTGAAAAGTTAAGAACCCCGAAGTACCCCAAGAACCCCAAAATCCCAAGAAACCCAACGAAAAACTTGCAGCTGTGTAGTTATTGATCAAATCTCTTAGTAAAATTAAGAACCCCCCAGAACCCCTAGAACGCCCATGAAAGAAGCTTCAGGAAAAAATAAATTAGTGGATTAGAACGCAGCATAAAGTACTTCAATCTTGACATGGGCTGTTCCGTCAATTACAAAAGGTATTATCCTGAGGTATTATTGGTTCTAGTTCATTCCTAAAATGAATCTGATTTCAATGATTTGCTAATACATTCTTTCGATTGTAGTGCGTTAGATTTATTATTTCGGCTTAGTGTTCTCTACTAAAAATTGTTGAGTAGCACAGCGTTAGGGAGTTACACACTGTCATTACAGCTGGTAATTCCTGCATTTTCCAGTTATCAAGCAAAATGAGGCAACACTTCATCCGTAATGTCAATGTCAAACGTCAATGTCAGCATATTTAGACTGCTGATAGCTTCACCATCAAGAGGAACCAAGAAAGGAAACGGCTATCATTCTGATTTGCTTCTGGTGGGAGCATGTGCCTTTCTCTGCAGCATTTTTGGTCTTCCCTGGATGTGCGCTGCCGCACTGCAGAGTTTGGCCCATGTCTCAGCCTTGTCAGTCTATAGACCGGTGGCTCCTGGGGAAAGGCCACGAATTGACCATGTTATTGAGCAAAGAGTAACGACCATTGGAGTTGCCATACTTTGTGGTTTGTGCTAGATATTTCGTTTTTAAACTGAGCATCATTTTCCATTTTTCTGCTTAGTCGGATTTGCTCAATGGACGTTTTTATTTAATATTGTAATTTTCCCACTTCAATTTTATATTGCGTTTGCAAGGCGTATTTTCATACGACTAGTTAGACCAACCACAATTCCACAACGCAAGTGCAAACCAGACATGTGCAAGAGGAAAAATTGGGGGGGGGGGGTGACCCGGCCTGAAAACAGAATTTTTCCGGTTTTTTTTGCCCAAAAAAACCCGGAAAATCCAGACTCCTCTGAGGAGGGGTGAGCTCAAGGATGTATGGTGCAAACTATCTGTCCTTCACAAAGGCTGAGTCAACAAAACAGAGTAGCTTTTGATTTTAGTAATGGAGAAAAGTTGGCTGCAGGTTGTACTGGAGTTGAATTGGATAGGCGCCAGGAATTTTCCCGTTTCTTGCCTAAAATGTTTTCAAGAAAACACTGAAAAACCACTTCAGCACTGAACCTTTAACCGCACGAAACTATTTAACTCAGTCGTACTCAGACATGTGCAGGAGGGGAAGTTCTGGGGGGGGGGGGTGAGCTGGCGGCCGAAAGCCACCGGAAAACCGGATTTTTCCGGTTTTTTGCCCAAAAAACCGGAGAAATCCGGATTCTGGGGGGCCCATTAAATTAAATTAAAAATTAAAATTAAATTAAAATTTTAATCCGGCTGATTTTTAATCCGTTTAATCCGACCATTTTAATCTTTAAAGAAATAGGCCCTAAGAGTTGTAAATAACTTTCAGGTGTGTGTACCTTTCTTGGCTCAATTTTGCGCTATGTGCCTCTGGCTATTCTGTTCGGGGTGTTTCTCTATTTGGGCATAATGAATCTGGTTGGTATAGAATTTCTCAAACGCCTCGCCCTTATTCTGGTGCCTCGAAAGTACCATCCTGATGTGCCTTATTGCTCAAAAGTTAGTTGCTTAATACCCTACAGCATTATTTCCAATAAAGTATGAATTTTATAAAACAAGCGATAACAGAAACTGAAAGCAGATAATCACCATTGAATTTTACTTATTTGTCATCCAGAATTAAACAAAGATATAACGAATTGAAGTTATGCAACCGGAAAGATATGCTGCATAGTTAGAGAAGGTTAGACCACTCAACTCAACCACTGTATCAACTTTTATCTGTGCTGCGACGATCAAAACAGTCATGAGGCCTACCAATTCGTTGTAGTTGACTCGTTGCATGTCACAGCAATGGATTCTCACCATAAATCGACCGTTGGAGATAAGAACACCTGAGGCGAGTGTTTTCGGTCGCAAGAGTTTAGTTTAGGTTACTTTATTTAGTTTTAAAGCCTTTCGTCTGTGTATTCACAATTGTGCTTCTGCATTTTATTGCCTACTTAGGTTGCCATGCTACGCATGCATCTATTTACTGTTATTCAACTGCTATGGTTTGTTGCGGTGTGGCTTTGTAAAAGCTTCAAAACGGCAGCTTTGGGATTTCCATTTGTATTGGTGCTCATGGCAGTATTTCGTCTTCTAATACTTCCAAGGATATTTACTCCTGAAGAGCTCCATGCAGTAAAAACTTGATTCTGTCAAATAAAGTTTTTTCTAGAATATGTAGCTCTATTATTAAGCTGTCCTTGTGGACTCTAGAAAGTTTTTATAGTGCAGTATATATTAAATCTTAAGGTGGCTATTCCGGAATCAAACATTAATAAAAATACAAGATTAATTACAAAATTATATTAATTTTAGCTCGACGGTCACGACGGAACGGAAGAGGAAGACGAAGCTTTGCATGGAGCAGATCACGAAGTTGATTTTTATGCTCAAGCTCCTGTTAGCTTTTAGTCGTGAACATTCTATTTATTTTTACTGTAAAAAGCAAATAAACGATTACGTAGAGATAAAGCAAACTTGACATTTGGCAAATTGAGCATCTTAGGTTGGAAAAGTCAGTACATATAATTATTTACTACTGCGAAATAATTACAAATGCCTACAAGCTAATTAAAAATTAAACTATGTAGATTAAGAGTAGAGCTGAAAATACTTAGAAATGGACTGAGAAAGATTGTTTTTCTCCAGGGTCCTCTGAACTATTAATAATCACTGACTCCAACAAAACTATGTATCAAAAGATATCAAAACTGGTTAGGTCCCGAAGATGACTGGATGAATATCCTAGTCTTATAGCACAAAACAAATTTTATTTAACACATATATAATAACAACAGCTTATACATCGACTTAAACATTTACAATAATTAATACAGTCAAACCCAAAAACTTTCACTGTACAAAATCGTGAATTCACAACCCCGTATAACTTAAGTCATCGATTCGAAACGACCATAAATTTGGATGACCATAAATGCAGATTTTGCAAAAACTATTCAAACGCTTAGAGGAATTTATAACGTTATGAGCAATGAAGAGTCTCTTTAAAGGAAATAGTAACCGTACCTGCCGCTATAAAACAATCTGTATTTCTTTAAGCTTGAATAATCACATGTATGGTTAATTATAAAAATAATCTCAAATTAAATAAGTTTTATAAAACGAACTTGTAAAACAGTCAATACATTATACAAAAACAAGCGATTGTTGTGGTTGACATGAAAAATCACAGTTAATCTTTTAATTTAGATATTGAAGGTAGCCTTTAGTCAATAACCTTTTTACCCAATTTGAACAGAAATATACGACATACGTACAAACTTTTTGTCTTTAACAATGGATTTTAGAGTACACACCAGTAAACAGAATTACCATGATTGGGTTTAGTGCTTGGAGGCAACGTCATGGAAAACACTTTATAGCACAGTTTTAACAGAATGACAGCAATGATAATACAGTCCAGCAGATCAGACAAAGACAGCTGCTTTGCCACAATGTGGAGGCTCCGCCTTGGGGGCTGTTGTCTTGTTGAGGTGGGGCATGAGGACCTTGTAATGGTCTGTCCTTAGAGTTAATAGGATTACTACTCTCTGGTATTCTTTTGGGTTTCGGAGTAGCTGCTGGCGTTGAGGGCAAGACAGGAGGTTTGGGAGTAGGTGGGGTGTTCACTTCGTGGATCTCAAAGTTTGGATCTATGGCTAAAATAGAACCGAGTATTAAGTTATCAATAGTAATGGGTAGAGAGCTTCAGGTTCCAAGACATAAATCTTCAGGCCCGGCCCATGAAGATTTCTGTTCGACCCGGTCAAGCGCAAGCCCGTTGGAAAAATCTTCGATCTCTGCCGGCCCACTCCAACTTGAGCTGTAAGCTAAAAAGTTAGGCTCGGGCCCGATTTCGCTAAATTACTCATGCTTAATTCAAGCGATTTCTCACAGCTCATGCTTATTTTGAAGAATTAACTATACTACTGTTTTGATCTATGGGTTTAGGAAACAATTCGCTGCTCAGTTTCGTCGATTCAAACATAGAACTCATTTAATTTACATTAATAGCATTTACTCAGAACAGTTTGGAGGATTGCCGAACACACAAGGGATAGTCGCCGGAATTAGTTATAGTCGCTACAAAATCAGCGTCCAGATCCTGATAGTACTCAGCTCTATCATTAACTCATAATTCAATACTTTGGATACATTGCGGACACTGCTATTTAATTTGTCGAAATCTAATTTTCCTTTGTAAATTTGTAGAAATCAATATTTATACCTTTTGTCGTGGTTGTTGTGACAGTGACAGGCTCTGTAGTGTGAGCAGCCGTGGTGCGACTCCAGATACCAGACTCCCCCGGATACCAGCCTACGTCTTCACCGGATCCCGACATTTCCACCCAACTGTCCGGAGCCACACCGAAGTCCTCATCGTCCACTGGCGGAAATCCGTGACCTTTTGACCCTGGATTGAAGTAGGAAGGTTCCTGATTATCGTAGTAGGCCCAGTCGCCCGATCCTTCGATCAGGTTTTTATCGCCCCAGCCCCAGTCTTCCAAAACGTCTGCTGGGACTTGACCATCTTCACCTTTCTGACCTTTACGCTCGGAGGAGCCACGGATTTGATGCCAGTCCTGAAAGCAGCCAACAAGGTGTAATGTCGTGAATTAAAAATAGCTTTCATACTTCATTGCTACACGGCATAGTGGAAGCATAATGCTGGAACTTAGCAGATGCAGGCATAAATGACTGGAGGAAAAAGGGTCAACTTCTATAGTTGGTTCAGAAACTCCACTTTTATGGTATACGAAATTATACTTTATCAATATAAGCTAATAAATTCAGCTTGATCTAATAATAATTCTAATAATAATAATAATAATAATAATAATAATAATAATAATAATAATAATAATAATAATAATAATAATAATAATAATAATAATAATTTAATAATATGGATCGGATCGGATCTGGACTGGATACGAAATTCTTTTTTTCAAATTTAGGCATTTATGCCTTCATAGAGTCTCGATAAATTCACAACGCGAGAAATGCACACTGCACACTCTTCGAATCTTATAGAGTCTGTCTCCATCCACAACCACATATAGCCCAGTAAGATTCAAGCGACGGTTTGTGTTTAGTTTTCAGTTTGGTTCAGATCAGTCAACTTAGCTGTTTAGCATGTTTAGCTTACTTGTTCTAGCCTATTATAGCTGGCCTCCAGTTCTCTGCCTTCAGCTGTAGCAAATTCATCAATCTCTCCATCCTTTTTCCTTGAGCCCTGAGAGCTTAGTCGATGAATTTGACTTAATTCAGGATTATCCTTGGCTCCAAGTCCATAGACACCTTTTGTGTACCTGAAACATATGTACAAGTAAAAATGTATTAAGTTGCCTTAAAGTTTTGTTAAACCAAGTAACCGTCCAAAATCAAGGTGTAGAAATATCAAAATTTGTACTAGAAACGCTTTCAGAACGAGTTTAAGTTAATGGATGCTTTTTTGCGGTTTACCCACTTATTTATGTTCGAAATTGAGAAGACCTGGATTTTAGGGTCTGGGTAAAACCCGGCCCCGGCCCCGGCCCCGGCGCACATGGGTAAAACCCGGCCCCGGCCCCAGTCCGGCGCACGAAGAGTTTAATAAGTGGGTAAAACCCGGCGCACTAGCCCGGCGCAGATACAGTGTAAATTCTTATGTAGTATAAAAGAGGTTTATGTGTAATTACGCATATATGTAAACATTTAAGGCGTAGTTAATCGATTTAATATCTTTATACTTTCCTCTTTACACAAGGTTTTGTTGCCATTTAATATATATTCATAAATGGTACCTACCTATCAAAACAAATTATTTTGAACTCTTAGTATTTGTAAGATCCGAATAAAAAGTTTTAAATTATTCAGTATAATTATTTCTTGAGATAGTACGTATATAATAGGTAAAACTGTATATAATTTTTAAAAAATGAAGTTTTCCAAGAGGAGGGGGACATTAAGGAGCACTTGAAAATTTTTGTACCTCTTCTCTTGGCATCCCCGTAGTAAACTTACATATTAAGAATTCTTAAATTTTAAAATTCTACATATTCCCGATCAATCAGAAATGTGTTGGTCTATTCAAAGCAAAGTTTGAGCTAAATTGGTCTGATTTTTCGAAAGTTACATCAAACAAATTTTCCCTTCTAACTGGGGCTGAATTGGGAGAGAAATTGATTGCAAATTTTCTAAACTTTAGTGCTAATTTTGAAAGAAAACATTTTCAAGCACACTTAAGATTACATAGGGTTTGTTCACAAAAAGTACTTAAACGACTTAACTTAAACGAAGTGGTTTTTGTGAAACCAACTTCTACTTAAACGACTTAAACGACTTAAACGACTTAACTTAAGTCGTTTAAGTAGACCCCCTTTCACAAAAAACTAGCTACTTAAACTTTAAGTAAAGTGGCGTTTCACAAATACAGGACTACTTAAAGATTCAGCGACTTAAACTTTAAGCCGTTTAAGTAAAACTGCTTTCATAAAAACTACTTAGTTTAAGGAGTTTAAGTAGACAGCTGAAACGCAGTTCAAAAACAGCGATTTTTAAGCCGCGTGATTTACGGAGCTTAAACGACTTAAACGAAAGAATGCACGTATGACTGGCCATTTTAAAAGCTTCATAACTTCTGCAATTTTGGGAGTTAATAGGTCATTTATACATCATTCGAAAGCTCATAAGGAGCACATTAACGCTAACATGTCAAAACAACTGTATTTGTTTTTGAAAAATAGATAATGTCTAACAATGGTATGACGCTTCAGCTACTGACATGAGATAGCGACTCTTTTGGAGATTCTAAATTAAAATTAGCAATTTTACATTAATATGGTAACACTTTTGACGATTTTAACTTTAAATAAGTAATTTTCCGTTGGCTGGGAAAACTGTCGAAAATTTGGGCATATAATCCTTTTACGCCAGCACATTATTACGTCAAATACCTATAGATTATCACATGTTATCATAAACCATCTTGTAAATTTCAGTACTGGCGCTTGCAAGAGTTTCCTCTGTAGCTGAAAAGAATTGGTTGCATGATCAAGTACTGCAAAATAGTTGTTGAAATAAAGAAATTTAAAGTAAATATAGCAGCTTGCTAGAAGACTTCGAGTCTTCGAGTCAAAAAACTTCAAGTTTTCTTTAGGCTATCAAAACCTAAGTTATAGCTACTATCTAGTCTCATCGATGACCGATGACCCATGTAAACAATTCTAACTACATTCCTTCCACTCTCATGGCAGACGGGCAAAGAAAGTATATTTATCTATTTAATGCTCCAGTCAGTGATTAAAGTTTAATATAGAATCTTAGTTGTCATCCAACTTCAGCATTTTACTCCAGCATTTTAAGAGAAAAATGTAAATTTGTCTGATTTTTCTCAAAATTTTCTGTTTGTGGCGTTGAAGTGTAGTTCAGTAGTGTAGCGTTTGGGTTGTTTTAAGTTTGGGCGTTTTTCTTGAACAGAAAATCGAAGCGCAAAACCCTGAAAAATAGCCACAGGCATTTTTCCAAAATGAGTGTGTAAAAGCAACTTTCGAATTGTTTGAATGAGTTGTTAGAAATCTGTGTTCAAAAGAATCTGGCTTTGATTTTCCAAATCTCATATTTTTGGAGCTGTGCCTATGCAGAGATGCCGCGGCGCAGAGAGCTCTCCCTTGGGCATAACACGTCCTACAGGACTACAAATGTAGACAATGCTTGACCGACGGACCAGTGCTGATGAACCTGTCGACATCTTGCACTACTTGACTTTTCGAAAGGTCAGTTTTAGACAAAGTAAAATTAATTTTCGCTGTTATCTCCTAAACCGTAAGGATTTACTCTGAAGAGTAGTTGTAGGTTTTCATGACTACAAATTTGTCCTTTATAGTGATCACAGCGCCAGTTATGGTGGATAAACGCTAATTTCTACAATATTCTCAAGTCTCGACTTTTCTGAAATGTTTTGCAGCCTAAATGAAGTTACTGCAGCAAATTGGACTGAATTTCAACGATAAATTACCTTTTCAAGCCAAAAATACGCGAACCCGAACCAGCACAACAATAAATTTTAACTCGATCAAAACTCGGGCAGGCCCGAATTTGAAGCCCGCTTCACTAACCTGGCACAGCCCTTGTTTGATGGCAAAATTAAATTAGTTTCATTAAGATTCGGCTTAAACGACTTAACTTAAACTACTTAACTTAAACTTCTTAAAAATTCGTTTCATAAAAAAATTACTTAAACTACTTAAACTACTTAAATTAAGTAGTTTAAGTTAAGCCGTTTAAGCCATTAAGTCGTTTAAGTCGTTTAAGTAGTTTAAGCCGTTTATTTATGAATCGAATTTTTTAAGAAGTTTAAGTAGTTTAAGTTAAGTCGTTTAAGTTAAGTAGTTTAAGTTTTTTGTGAACATACCCATAGATCTTGTTTAAAAATTGGAAAAGAAATGATTTTGGAAAATCTAATTTATCTTCATTTTCTTTGCTTGTTGAAACAATATATATATCATCAAATACATGCGCATTTGCATTACAAATATATCAGCAAAAATTAGTGTTAAAAAGTGTAAAACCTGCTAAAATGTTTGAAATTTTGCTACTGTTAATAACTGTAAAAATGTTTTTACAATTATTAACTATTAAGGTAACTTTTACTTTTTTACAATTTACAGCCCTATTCTAAAACATCGTGAGGTATAGAGTATATTGTGCGAATAGTATATATATGCATTTTTTATTCAAAATGAGTATCCTAATGCCGTTTATATAAATGTGTTATTAAATGTAAATGATTAAATGCAATAAATTAAATTAAATGCAATCTGTAAGAAAATTATTTTATTGCGTGACTTAATTGTTATATAATGCAATACAGCAAGACAATGCGTACAAATATACTTTTCCATTGTTGTAAGGGATTATACAGTTTACATTATCGTAAGTTACACACTAATGCAATATATCATGCATATTATACTCAAGTGTTTTATTGCGCCGGGTTTTCTAAACATTGTGGCCGGGTTTTACCCTGCGCCGGGGCCGGGGCCGGGGCCGTGTTTTACCCACCTAAAACAAGTGCGTGCGCCGGGGCCGGGGCCGTGTTTTACCCAGGTGGGCCGGGGCCCGGGCCGGAGCCGGGGCCGGGTTTTAGCCACACCCTAAATTACCCGGATTTTAGCACAATGTTTTGTGAATTCCTCTTAGAATCAGGAATTTCATGTGCAGAAGAGCTTAAAATTCGGGAGACATAGAAATCTACCGCATACAATTACAGACCTGGTTGCTTATAAACTACCCAGCTGTACATAAAACAGTACTAAAACGTAAGACTAAGCTTATATACTAACGTTCCGCTATTACCTACCATAGTAATGTACAGAGGCACAAGTAAGTAGTAGCTATTTGGCAAAGTTTCATGAAAAGTGTAAATGAGATTGTCGACAAAGTCTTAGTCTAACTGAACCGGGAGAGCACCAACAGCACAGTTTATGTGTCGATAAATTATAAATTGTGAAATCTAATAGGGTATATTTGTTGATAAAATATCCTAATCAAATGGAAAATAAGGATACAGCAAACATCTACATGAGTAAGCCAGCTTAGAACATCTGAAATAGACAGACAGCCTACTTGAGTTTAACATTGACTTAATTGCAAAATTAGCAAGTGGGGTGCTTATTATCCAACACAATTCATTAGCTTGGAAAAGCTTTAGTAGGAAGGGAATAAGTCATTAGTTATATATTAACTGGTTCAGGCTTCTTGACGTTTCTAATCAAATTGTTTCTTTTTATCAAAAACCTCGAACCTGAGTCAACACCTACTTCATGGAATGATGTAGCAAAACAATTCTCATTTTGCAATAAAGAATAAAGATAAACACAAAATATTTTTGAGAAAGCTTGATTGCTGACTGCTCCTGTTAGAATCAAATTCGCAGAAAAATTGTGCGGTAGACGAATGCTCTTAGAGTGAGTCTCAAGAGTCAATTTTTAAAAATCCTCAAACCTGGGGATTACGATTTGTCAAGAACAATGCAAATCGATTTCTCAGCCTTCAGCCAAAAAATCGTACACAATTTTATGACTTAGTAGGCAGTTATACAAAATAGATCTAATCTAACCACACAAAGCTGCATATCAAACTGGTATCAAAAAAATAAGATCAGTTCTATAAGCTGCCTCTATTTAGTTTGTCTTATCCTAGCGACAGAGCCATGAAAAACTGAAAACTTCTAGATGCCGTGGGAAAATAAAATCACAATTTCAACTGAAACATTGGTAATGAGGTTGCTGGGGGTATTCCTAAAACTTAAGGACATCCTGTCAGTTTTTGAATAGCTCTCTTTAGTCCGTTGTTCACGGCTCAATGACACTGATCAAGATTGGATTACGAAAGGACTACAAAAAGAGTCATCTATTTTATTTTTTGCTTTCCTTGTATGCAGGAATTCTCTAGTTCCAGATAGAGGTGCCCTTAACTTTAGGCTTAAGTTCACCCAGCAAAGAGGTCTTGGAAAAAGTGAAAAAACAGAAAAAACTTAAAACCTTAGCCGTTAACTTAATGACAAAACAAGATTTTTGCACATCAAATCTTACTTTGTGAAGGTATTAACGAGTATTTGAAAGTTATATGAAAATATGAAAAGTGAAAGTGAAGCGGTTTATACATTTCATCTGTGATCAACCCAGCTAGCTAAAATCCAAAATTGCATTACTGAGAGCTGTCATTGGGAACGGGATCTTCTAAAGGACGAAACACACCACATCACAGCACACCCGTGCGCGCACACACACACACCACATCACAGCACACCCGTGCGCGCACACACACACACACACACAACACACACACCCACACACACACACTCTCTCTCTCTCCCTCTCACTCACTCACTCACTCACTCACTCACTCACTCACTCACTCACCCATATATATTCTAAGTGGTAACGATGTAAAGGTAAAGTGGACAACTGTCAGACAGCTGCATAGATTTATGGAAATTGATCACCTCATTTTACTAGCAAAAGGTGGGTAGACACCCTGAATTCTGCATACCTCAGCCACCTCGAACAGGACTCTGGATCATGCCCTACCTCAACCTAAAACTCAACAAGTCGCCAGGTCAACACCGATGTACAAAATGGCCGATAAAGTTTGATAAAATAACTATTTGGTTATTTGACAAAAACTAACAGACTGAATTTGGCTAAAATTTTTTAATTTGTCGATAGGAATTATGCGCTTTGCCAAAATAAGTCAATTTTGGTGACCCTAAAAATCCCTCCAACCTCTCTCAAACAAATGTTGTCTTGCCTACTGCAAACTTTAGGGTCTTTTCCAGATTACCCCCCACCACTCAAAGTTCTTAAAACTCGATCAAATGAGCTGAAATTTGGTGTGGGTATGTTTTCGACCACGCTGAGTTCAAATATCGCAAAATTTTTCGATTTCGCGAAATTCGATTTTTTTCGATTTCGCGAAATTCGATTTTTTTCGATTTCTAAGGGGGGACCAAGGGCAACCGAAAAATTTTTTGTCTTCGATTTTGCTGAAAAGTTGTAGATAGGGGTTTTCTGGACCGCAGAACACGAATCTTAAGTCCGTTTTTTGATTCAGCTTTTCGTTAGCGTGATATAGGTAAGCTAAAGTTGTAAGCTTATGCTGAGCAAACGAAACGCTGAATCGAAAAACAGACTTCAGATTCGTGTTCTGCGACCCAGTAAACCCCTATATACAACTTTTCAGCAAAATCGAAGACAAAAAATTTTTCGGTTACCCTTGGTCCCCCCTTAGAAATCGAAAAAAATCGAATTTCGCGAAATCGAAAAATTTTGCGAAATTTGAACTCAGCGTGGTCGAAAATATACCCACACCAATTTTCAGCTCATTTGGTCGAGTTTTAAGAACTTTGAGTGGTGGGGGGTAATCTGGAAAAGACCCAAACTTTATACCTC
>JASAND010009964.1:0-27378 GCA_030248195.1 Trissonchulus latispiculum
CCCCACGCACCGCGACGACCCCCCCCCGTAGGATTTTTGTCCCCTTCTTCCTGTTTTCCGGAAAACCTTTTCTAAAACAATAGCGTTTTTAAATTTTCCGAACCCCACGCACCGCGACGGCTCCCCCCCCAGTGGAAGTTCGCCCCCCTCGTCGTCCTGTTTTCCGATAACCCCTCTGTAAACGTTTTCTGATGCCGCAACAATTCCGCTTCTTCAAATTTTACCAGCCCCACCCCCCCCGACGCCACCACGGTTTGTGTTCGGCCCCCCCTCGTGCTGTTTTCCGACAACCCCTCTGTAAACGTTTTCTGATGCAGAAACAATTGCGTTTTTACACATTTTTTCCATTGTATGTAATTCCTACAACGGTGTTTTGTAGCTTTTTACTGTCAGGAAGCCGAGTTCAGCTTCCTGGCCGTATGGGTTAGCTTAGTTGTTGTGTGGCGAGTTTGGGAGAGGCTATCAGTTGCGCTACAGCGGAAAAATGCTGGAAACAAGTAGGGAAAAATGCCCTAGACGGGCATGCAGAGTGTAGAATAGGGAAGGAGGCAGGGCGGAAAAATGCCAATAGATTTTGCAGTCGGCGCTGAAAATGAAAGAAACTAGGGTTCAGCGCCGAATAGGGAATGCAGTCGGCGCTGAAAATGATAGAAACTAGGTTCAGCGCCGAATAGGGAATGCAGTCGGCGCTGAAAATGATAGAAACTAGATTCAGCGCCGAATAGGGACGGCTGTCGGGTCATGTTGCGTGGAACAGGCACTTTCTCCGTCCATCCTATTCGCGTGAACTGCGAAACTTAGAGCACTGCGGACAAGTTCAGATGACTATATACGGATTCTGTGATGATAAGTCTCGAGCGGTGCGTGTTGAGAATAAATTGCGATGTGTACCTTAACTAAGAATATTACAACCGCACCGAGGTGCTAGGTTGCAAATGACGGTTTTAATTGTTTCTATAATTTATTATTATTGCAACTGTTTTGCAAGATAACTCTATTTTCGTAAATAAATAATAGATTGATACTAAAACATAAACAATAACTAAAGCCGTGGTAGAAGTAAAAGAAAGAGGAGTTCTAATAAAAGGTAGTTCTATCAACGTCTTTCTATTCGTAGCCGTGTGATTGGAAGCCCTATGTCTAAGCTAAAAGGGGCTATGAATTTTATAGTTTGAGCAAAAGATCCATAATTTGAAGTTTAAGTGTCCATTTCCAAGGGCTGATTTGTTTACGCTGTACAATTGTATGGTAATTTAGCCTTTAAGCGACTCGTGCTGAGCAGTTCACGCGAATAGGATGGACGGAGAAAGTGCCTGTTCCACGCAACATGACCCGACAGCCGTCCCTATTCGGCGCTGAATCTAGTTTCTATCATTTTCAGCGCCGACTGCATTCCCTATTCGGCGCTGAACCTAGTTTCTATCATTTTCAGCGCCGACTGCATTCCCTATTCGGCGCTGAACCCTAGTTTCTTTCATTTTCAGCGCCGACTGCAAAATCTATTGGCATTTTTCCGCCCTGCCTCCTTCCCTATTCTACACTCTGCATGCCCGTCTAGGGCATTTTTCCCTACTTGTTTCGTTTGAGAAAATTTCAATGTCAGTTTAAACTGACGCTAGCTGGATATGGGTTAAGACTGAAATTGGATCTAGACTCGTTCTGATCTGATAGACATCTTTTAGACATCAGGAATCGAACAACTTGCTTATAAGTTTTCGGGCAGTTGGTACACCACTGTTTTCACAATGTTAAATGTTATTTATTGATCATAGCCTCTTGTAAATTTATCTGTCACCCGCTTTTTCCCTCGGAGAGTTGTGGACTACTTTGAAAATGTTCATCTACATGTTTGTTATGTATGTATCTACATGTATGTTATCTCTGTCTGTCTGTATGGGTGTTTTTTTGTTTTTCTTATTTTTGCTTTGTTTAGGTATTGGCTATTTCACCCTTCCCTATCTGTGCCACGCTGGCGCTGACTTCGTCTATGCCTGTGACTGGAATCCGGACGCTGTGGAAGCTTTACAGCGGAATCTCAAGGTCAACAAGGTGGCCAATCGATGTGAAATATTGGAGGGAGATTGTCGTAAAGTACGGACCACTTGCATTATAAAACTAAAGCCAGCTGGTGACAGACTTCCAGAATGTTAACTATATTTTGAGTCTAATCTAACGCTTGGTGAATTTTGATATTAGTAGTGCATACGTAATCCATAGCTATCCGAATCTTATATATATATATATATATATATATATATATATATATATATATATATATATATTACGTATACAATATATATATATATATATATATATATATATATATATATATATATATATATATATTTGAACCTTGGTATTGAGAACAGGGGCCATATTCATAAAACTAAAAACTAAAAACTGCGTTGCAAGTTCCGCAATTTGACTTTCAAACTGACCATAAAATGTCTATTTGGCAGAAAATTTTTATTAAATGCTGGCAACGTGAACTTGAAGTTCAAGTGTAAGCTCAAGTTGCCAGTTTTTTATGAAATTGGACCCAGGTCAGAGAAACTAGGGCAACAAGGACGGACAGGGCCTTGCATATACGTAGTTTCAGCTTTAATGTATAGTTTATTGTGTTTTTCCTGTTTAATTCAAAAATAGTCCAAATTAAAATGACTGTTGACAATTATGGCAGTTTTTGTTTACCTAAAAACCTGTCTTTGCTTAAGTTTCTTTCTGCTATTCTAGAATGCACCGGTTGGCTTGGCCGACCACGTGAATCTGGGCCTGTTGCCTACCTCAAACCCGTACTGGCTTGCGGCCTGCCGATGTCTGGAGCCTAGGCGAGGCGGCATTCTTCATATTCACGAGAATGTGACCTCTGCCAAAGCGCCGGCCCAAAACGGTGACTCTTCCTCCAAGGCTGCCCCGCTGGGAACCCTGATGGTCAAGGGCCAGCTCAGGCGATTTGGAACCCAGCGCAACGCTCTGCCCGATACGCTGACCGAAGAATCCCCTTCGCCCCCACCCACAGCCTCTGCTGGTGCTGGCAACCATTCAGATGGTAGTGATACTCCTGGGACAATCTACAGACGGCTGTCCCTGGATACCTATACGCTGGCAGCGGAAATCTCACCCTCGGTACTTCAGCGCAGCAGAGACAACTGTCCCGGCGCTGGTGACGAAGAACCGGATCCGGAACCGGAAACTGATTCTTCCGGTTGCCGTCGGCCCTCCGTTACGACTGGCTCAGACGACGGGGCTGAGGAGCTGAGTGACGGTGGCAGCGGTTCCACCAGCGGGATCAGTGAGTGCTCGCTGTCGGCTGAGCCGGCGGAGAAGTCCTCCCCGCGTCCGGCCCGCCCCAAACTGAGCAGCATTATTATGCGATCCATTGATGAGGAAAGTCAGCAGCCCTATGAGCTTCGAATTCGTCCGGACTTTGTGGATACCTGGGACAACATGGACTCGGCCTGGCGTGACTGGGCCCTGAAAGCGGGCCGTCAGTGTCTTCGGTTTTTGAACAACCTGCACGATGAGGGAGGCTGGGGCGGTCGCATCCTCTATGTGGGGAAGGTGAAGTCCTATGCGCCTCATGTGGATCATCTGGTGATCGATTTGGAGTGCCGACCGGCTGGTCGACTTTAGCCGATTTTAATGGAATGGTATTGCTTGTGTGTTGCCTGAATATGCAGATTTCCTTTGATTGTGTAAATGTTGAGTTTTCCACGCTTGGACTGAAACATCCAGGAAACAATAATGAGATAGAATGCTTTAATTGGTACGTATATACTTAATAAATGTTCAATTAATGCCTTCTTTATCTGTGATGTTATTTAATATCTAAAGTGCCTGTCTGCTGTTTGCAGGTAGATTTAGGCATTTTGTTGACTTTAATATTGAGTGCACTATTTTAATTTTCATTGGTATTTAGTAAAACGACACCGAAGTCTATTTCAAAGTTTTGACATATATATACACATTTTGTGTTCTAGTATGTCATTTTTATTATGAGCAGTTAACTTTTTCACTAGGACTGCTTTTTCTTTTATTGTTATTCTGTTTTTTATGTAGTTATAATATTATATACAACTTTGAATTCGGTGTTTATGGTCTCTTAGCTGTTTCCCGTCCTTTTATAGGGATATTTTTGCTTTTCTTTCATGGTTGTTATATGTAATTAGTGATTTTTGTGTTTGTGTAAAGTAAATTGCTTAAGGATTTATTATTATTACTATATATTAATTAGAATTTACGCGCTTGTTTTGTTTTTCTTTTCAATGTTCTTGTTCTCTGTTTTTAATATTGAAATTGCAGTGTGGACATATTAAAAGTAGATCAGATCGGATTATGCCGGATAAGACTTGTAATTTAATATTTTCCCTACTGAAGTATTTCCCCGGTACTTCTGCTGTGAATTGTTTTAACTTTGCCTTATAGAGGATTTTTGTATTTTATTTGTTAATAGCTTGTAGAGATTAATGTGCTAAGTGGAATTAAAGAATATGGTCGTGTTGCGTAGGTAGGTTACGATATATCATTCGGATACGTCACATCGACGTGGTTTTTGGCGGCTCTGTTGACAGGTCTGTGTTGGTGATTCAACCCGACCGGCCTTAATGTCAGCTTGGCCGTCCTAGTGTGAGAAGACGTCATTATGGGTCTGTCTGACTTACCAAGCTATAAAAAATGTGTTTTATAAGTTTAAGGCTATATGCCTAGGCTTTAAGTTTAAGTTTATAAGTTTAAGATAGGACATATTGAAAGATATAATGATTTTGAATTGAAATCATACCTAATCCGCAAGAAAGTACGGACAATAGTAGGACGGGTAGGCGGCTGCCACTACTATGTAATGCAGGGATTTGACCTTTATCATAAAGAAATAACTAATATCTATTATCCTTTAGAGTTTCCGCATAGGTTGAACCACCTGGGGACGATGTTGTCAATGCCTAAGCCGGGGTTACGTAGCAAACCTGGGTTTACTAGCCTATCTATGAATTTAACCCGGGTTAGCGACTTAACTCTGGTTTAGACGTTGATAACGTCAGCCCCAGATCGTCTTGCACATAGATTCAGCCAAAATGTGATCGTTGTTTCAGCTGAAATGGGTCCCTCAGTATATAGACTGCAAGTGCAGAGTGATAGTTAAGCTTGTACAAGCTCGTATAGAGTTGTGCCGTTAAGAAATTTCCCGGGCCGGGCCCGGTCCCGGGCCTGCTGAACCGACCGGACCAGGCCTCGGGCCTGGTAGGCCCGGCGGCCCGGTGTAGGCCCGGCCGGCCCGGTGAAGGCCCGGCATACAAAAAACAGTGTCAAACAATAGCTAGCGCTATTTATTACAACCTAGACAACCTCTGGAAGCTTAAATTTGACTTTCTTATGCAGAGAATTTGTAAAAATTATGAAATTTGCACAACAAAAATTTGACCGGGCCTTATCGGGCCCGACCGGGCCTGGCCGGGCCTCCAGGGCCCGGCAGGCCCGGTAGGCCCGGCTCGGGCCGGACCTCCGCGGCTGACCTGGCCCGGGCCCGGGCCGGGCCTACCGATCCAACAACCGGGCCCGGGCCGGCCCGGTGCAGGCCCGGCCCGGCCCGGAGCCCGAGGCCCGATTCAAGGCCCGGGCACAACTCTAAGCTCGTACGCAAAAGCACTGTGGTGCGTTTTTAGTTGTTTCGACTGCTGCATTATATAATGCTGAGGCTGAGAGAATGGGAGTGAGCAAAATTTGTATTGATTTAAGCCGAGTCAATTAACTGATTCAATCGTAGTTTCAGTTTTACTTTTACTGTCAAAAGGGAAGTTCATACTTCTAAGGTTAAGATAATATAATGTTTAATACTTCAGTCGCATTTGGTTTTAATTTCCTATAAGCTTAAAAATATCTTACCGAATGACAGCAACCACAGCAACAAGTCAAATTTATTTAATTTTGTCTTTAGGGTAGAGTTGTGCCGGGGAATCAAGCCGATCCGATCCGGCCTATCCGATCCGAAAATTTGTCGATCCGATCCGATCCGATCCGACCCCGGATCGGTCGATCCGATCCGCCAATCCGATCCACATCACTAGTGCATACACACTATTGTCTAGATTCAAACGAAGTCTGATTAACTTGAAATTATATAACTTAAGCCCGGTTCTTGCGTTTGTCTGTTTGTCCGAATTTCCCTTCCTTCGTTTGTCCTGAACTTTTGCTGAACTCACAAATCAGTTCATTTCATACCTAGCTTTCCGTTTGTCTGTCCGTTTCCGTTTGTCTGGGCGAAAGTGGAATTGGAAAGATTAGAATCAATGCCACTGGAAAGTTCCATAGAAGAGTTAGGAGAGGAAACGGTTCCGTGTTCACTGGCACCACTGGCGCTTGGGGAACCGCGATTACTGGCATTACTGGTGTTTGGGGAAATACTGCCGTAGGAGGAAGTAGGACTAGGAACGTTGAACAGTCCTTGCGGTTCGACAGGCTGTGCGATGTTAGGCTTTCGAATGCTAACTATATACTTCGCACAGTCCAAATCTTTTACGTTGTTATCGGAAACGTCGCTTGGGATTTCAAAGGAATCACTTTTTGCGGATTGATGGTTTTCCAAGGAGGAAAAGTCTTTCTTAACACATCGATGTCTGCCATGTCTTTGTCCTGCCTTTGGTGGAAAGGCTTGAGACGGTTGAAGTGCACAACTTTCCTGTGTCTTGGGTTGCTTTGTAGTTGAATACGGTAGCTCACATCGGACAGTCGTTTCACCACTTTGTACGGGCCGTCCCATCTCGTGTAGTTTTCCAAATTTCCCTTGTCCAACGAGAATATCTCTGAGTAGCACAAGCTCACCATCTTGATAAGGCTGACCCCAAACGTTCCTGTCGTAGTACGCTTTCTGACGTCTTTGTTCAAGAAGACCAGCTGCCCGCACTACTTTGTTAGCGATTTCGACCTCCATTTTTACCTTCCCAGCGTATGAGTTGATATTAGTTCCACTGTGTGGAAGATTGAAGAAATCGTCTGCAGGTGATCTAATCTCTTGGCCAAAAACCAAACGATTAGGGGTGTACCCAGTAGTTGCATGAACACTGGATCTGTAAGCAGCCATAAGAAAAGGTAGCCAAACGTCCCAATCTCTTTCGTTTTCACTCACATAGGCTTGAAGCATGGATTTGATCGTTCTGTTCATTCTTTCAACCATTCCAGCACCTTCTGGATGATAAGGCGAAGATCTAGTTTTTTTACATACAGCAGATCACACATCCCTTTCATAACTTTATTATCAAAATTTCTTCCTTGATCTGAATGGATTGTCTCAGGAATTCCATATCGGGAAATGAACTGAGTAGCTATTGTATTAGCAACGGATCTTGCTGTTATCGAGGACATCGGATAGGCTTCTGCAAACTTGGTAAAACTGTCAACTACGACCAAGATGTGCTGTTTACCACGGTAGGTACGAGGAAACGGTCCCATCATATCTATCACAACACGTTGAAATGGTCTTCCCACAGCAATTGGTTGTAAAGGTGCCTTCCGACTGTGGACGTCAGGTTTTACCTTCTGGCAAATCGGACAGGAAGCACAGTATTCTTCCACGTCTTTTCTCCAACCTGGCCAGAAAAACTTTGGGCGAATCCTTTCCCTGACTTTAGCTGCAGCCACATGACCGGCCATCGGAATGTCATGAGACATCTTCAGAATTGTGGTCACCGAGTCTTTAGGCATCACAGCTTGCATCCAAGTCTCTGAGTTGGTTCCTTCGTACTTACGATACAGTATTCCATTCTGTATGCGCAAAGCAGCAAATTGATCTATCAGACCTCGTCGAAAATGACTGGACATATTCTTGTCATTTTCTGAAGGTTTCCGTCGCTTCACTATCAGCTGATACAGAAACTTTATGTCCTCATCTTTCTTCTGAAGTTGTCGAATTGGTAGCTCCTTGGTGTTCTCGACCGATAGTCGCTGCTACTTCTTCTCCGTACCCTTTGTATTCCGGAGGCAGGAGAGTTTGAACTTTTTTGCACCAAGAGCAGGAACAGTCACTCAGTCTTGATAGCGCGTCTGCATTTGAATGCATCTTGCCCGAACGAAGCTGAATCTCATAGTCGTACTCAGCCAATGTTTCGAACCATCTGCCAAGTTGTCCTTCCGCTTCTTTCAGTTTATGGATCCACTGAAGCGCTGAATGATCTGTGCGGACGACAAATTTCTTCCCAAGAAGATAAGGCCTGAAATGTCGCACAAACTCAACAACGGCAAGTAGTTCTCTTCGAGTGACACAGTACTTCCTTTCTGCTTTTGACAAGGTCTTGCTGGCATAGCCAATGGTTCGTTCTTTGCCTTCCAGGATCTGAGACAGTTCTCTGCCTATGGCCCATCCGAACGCATCAGTATCTAAAACGAAGGTTGATTTGATGTCAAATCTTGGATAAGCCAGTACCGGTGCCGTCGTTAGCGCTTTCTTGAGTTTGTCAAAGGCGACCTGGCAATCCGTAGACCACTGAAACGTTGTATCCTTCTGCGTCAACCTGGTTAGTGGCTGAACAATGGCTGCAAAATTCTTGATGTACTGCCGGTGATAGGATGCAAACCCCAGGAATGAAAGTAGTTCACTTACTCCTGTTGGCTGTTTCCAGTGACTAACTTTTGTTGTGGCACGTGGATCAACGCGAATTCCAGCTGACGAGAGAATATGACCAAGGTATTTTATTTCGGTCTTCAGAAGTTCACATTTCTGAGGCTTAATTTTCATCCCTGCGTTTGCCAGCTTTTCCAAAACTCGTGCCAACTTTTGTCGATGTTCTTCGTACTTAGTGCCGAAAACGAGGATATCATCCAGATAGACTATGCAATCCTCGCAGTCGAGACCACCAAATATTCTCTGCATCGTTCTCTGAAACGTCGCTGGAGCACCTGTAAGACCAAACGGCATCACGTTGAATTGATACAAACTGAACGGTGTGATGAAGGCGGTTTTGCTTTTGTTTTCTTCATCCATCTCAATTTGCCAGTAGCCACTGATCAGATCAAGACTACTGAAGTATTTAGCTCCACCGAGTTTATCGATACAGTCTTGGATATTAGGCAAAGGAAAGCTATCCTTGCGTGTGAGATCGTTGAGCCATCGAAAATCCACGCAGAAACGCTTCGTTCCATCCTTTTTCGAAACAATCGCAATCGGAGATGCCCAAGGTGAATCTGATTCTACAAAGACTTCTTTGTCGAGCATATCCTTGATCATTTGCTTCACATCTTCTAACAAATGAGGAGGAACACGCCTTGTCTTTTGCTTGAAAGGCATAGCGCCCTGGACATCAATCTTATGCGTTGTGACGTTGCACTTCCCATAATCTGTTGCAGAGAACGAGTCTTTGTATCTGACGACGAGTTCCCACAAAGCCTGTTTTTCTGAAGCATTTTCAATGTGCTCCAGGTCGAGCAATGCTTTCAGTTTTTCAGACTTCTCAGCGTCAGACAGTTCCTGAATTTCCAAGATATTTTCTGCTTCTAGTCTTGGGACTTCCACTTGAGTGTACAGTTCCTGAAACTCCACCGCATCTTCTATCCGTGTGAAGGTACCAAGCTTCGTATTCTTGTTCACTACCTTCCGATACGCAGTCGGATTCACCAGTGCAACTAGGAAGCATCCACTCTTCGGTTTCACCAATGCGCTTTGTACAGTTCCAATCCCTTTACGATTGAATCTGTAGAATTCATCGACCACTCCAACCATATCGTTGAAGGATTCTTTGTCGCTGATCTTCGAAACCGGAACCAGCTGAACTGAGAATGGTTCTACTACAGCTTGGACAGCAGATTGAACATCACAACTTACGGCTGGTGAGTTGTTTTTCTGTTCAAACCAAGCTTTGCCAGATGAACAACGCGAACACCATTCATCCAGATCAACACAGAATTTGTTCTTCTTCAAGAAATCGGAACCCAGAATGGCTGGTCTACTCAAACCTTTGACCACCACAACTTCATGGCTTTCAGAAAGCCCACACACAGAAATCGTAACCAAAACCACACCAAGAACTACCAACTTAGCACCATTGGCTACTTGAAGGCTAACATCCGATTTTTTCAGTCGATCCAACCAGTCATTACCTAGCACTTTACTACACACATCTTTTCGGATCAGCGTTTTGGCTGAACCGGAATCGACTAGAGCGTTAACCTTTTGGCTGTTCATTTTTAAGACTACTTCAGGACACTTTGTAGGTAGCTGGGTCTCTCTGGTAGCTTCTGATGATAGACCCAAGACATCAGAAGCTGCTAGTTTAAATCCGGTGGAGATGGACACTGAGACTTTATATGGCCTTTACCGCCACAATGAAAGCAGACAATACTTTTTCGAACACTGGAGTTGTTGGCTTTAGGCGAACCTTTAAAGGTTGTACCTCGACCACGCTAAACTGATTGGGTCGTTTCTCTATTAGAAAACTTTTTGAACCTATCCTGATTGTTGCGGCTGGTGGAGGGCGTCGCCTGCAGTGCAGTAACCTCATGAGTTGACAGCTGTGAAAGTCGTTCTTCAATTCTAGCTGCTATGTAATCATCTATATTATTCTTACTACAGAACTCACTGTTACTGCTGCCATCGCTTTCGTAGTTGTATACCTCGCTGAAGGGTGCTGTATCTTTCTTAACTTGTTTACCTTTCTCGTGATTTTCGATGAATTCAAATCGTTGAGCCTTTAAAAGAGCATCTGATGTATCCGTCGGCCAGGATTCTCTCACTTTGCACCGTAGAGAATTGGGTTGAAGCCCGGAAATAAACTTGTCTTTGATAAGACTGTCACGAATATCCAGAGGAGCACCTGGATAGAGCTTGTCAACGAGGCTTTCAATGCCACATTTATGTTGTTCAAGAGTCTCATCAGGTTTTCTTTGCCTGTCGTGTAACTGACCTTCGTACAAAAGTCTCTTTGATTCAGGGTCGAACTTGTTGATGAGGGCCTTTTTGATGCCTGGACGGTTGACAGGATCACCGGGGTCCGGGTGCCAAGGGCCATCACGAATGGTTTCGGGCAAACTTTTGAATACCTGACGGGCATGACCAGTTAGCGAAAAGAACAACCAATCTTTGGTCTTTAGATCATCCCAGCCATTCAGTCTTTGACAGACTTCAAATTCTTCCATCCATTGCTTGAATGATTTGGAGCCGTCGTATTTGGATGGCTGTGGACCAATCAACATTTGATATAGTCCCTGTTGACCATTGAGATTAGGCTGAGGTCCATCTGCCATTTTCACCCAACTCAGAAAAGGTTATCCGCTGCCACCAAATGTAACAAGCAGCTATTGGAACAACTATAGCAACTCTAAGAGCATAAGACTATAGCTTGTAATGACTGAATACAATGGCGGAAGCAATCTCAAAAAACAATTTCATATTTTTGTAGTTAAGTTTGTTACAATCTGGGCACAGTTATCAGGAAACAGTTGACATCAGGACCGCAGTTTTGGGTTAAGTTTAGCAATTTTACCGCTACATAGTTTATGGTCTCTGTCCTAACCCTTTTAGTTTCTTACTTTGATCTGAAATTGCGAATATATGTCGTGAATAAAAGGAGTTTTCGCGTAAATATTTCTATTTATCATAAGGAAGGACTTTGAATTTTTCCGTAAAATAGTATTACTTGTCGATAACGTTTTGCTCAATATTCAGTTTTTTTACATTTTTCAAAAAAATTACTGTTATTTTATAATTATCTTTCGATTTGCAGCAAAATCTTACAAACTAATGTAAAAAGTGTGTGGAAGAATTAACTGTTTGAAATTATCCTTGTTCTTAGACGTGCTTGTAAATTATCAGGTTGGCCCCAAAAGGGGGCAATATTCCTTTGTAGACCTACATATTATTGTTCAAGTGCAAAAGTTGTCCTTGATCAAGCTCTGCTAAACTGTTGAAGCTCCAGATTTACGTTACAAAACCTTCGCTTGAGTTGTTTGTATTTGGATCTGCAATATTATAGTCTAAGAAACTCCATTAAACTTCTGTCATTTCTTATCAGTCTTCGTTTACCTCAGGAAACACGTTATATAATAAATTGCATCATTAGTTATCAGTACAACTTAAGGGGGGGGGGTCGCTTTTTGGCCGATTTTTCGACCATCTGCGATTTTGCTCATTTTCACGTATTTTGTAGTCCCCATGGGTCCCCAAAACAAGACAGGTGCGTTTTGCGTAATATTGCTTCTATCGTGCTGTAGAGCCCTTCAAAGGTGACCTCGACATGTGTTAAACATAGGAAAATGAAAAAGTTAGGTTAAAAAGTTTGTGGCAGAAAAATTTTTCGCTGTATGCAAGATACTGCGCTGCAACCTTGTTGCACATATTAAGCACATATCAGAGAGTGCAAATAACCCTTCTGAAACACTTGTGTTGAGTGTCGGATTTTTTGCGATTTTTCAAAGTCAAAATTTCGGAAAATTGGTGCTTTTTGTACCACGAAAAACAGGACCAGCAAAACATTTTCGCCTCTCCTGCACGATTGGCAAAAGCTACAGAAATCGCTTATAGGTAGTTGCACTCTACGCATACACAGAATTCTTATGACAGTAGTTGCAAATTTCTACCGTTTGTAGTGCTCTCAAAAAACTTGCCACAAAATGTGCTAATTTTGCAAAAAATCATCATTTTGCACAATTTTCACGTTTTTTTAATAATTTCTCCCTCGTTACCCACTCGAAAATCACCAAAATTGGCATATAAAACTCTCAATGCCTGCCTGATATTATGGTAAAGGCAAATGCTTCAAGCTAGAACTTTTCTGTCGTGTCGGCTCCTTTGATCGCTTACAGGTCACAAAAGTCAATTTTTGGAATTTCCAAAATATAGACAAATTGGGTATCATTCGATAGCTACTGATGAGCTGAACAACTTTTCTAATAGAACTATGTGTCTGAAATTTAGTATCTGAAAGTTAGAGCAAGTTAAAGCTTCAGGGCACAGCTAGATGAAAAAGGGTCAGTTCACAATTGAAAAATGTACTGTGAACGAATGGATGGATATCCCGGAGTCGTTTTAGTATTTAAATATTAGCCAACCCACAGAATTAATTTGCCATATCAGTTGACCCAAATTTCGCTGCCGTTCTGTCTCAGCATGACCTTGGAGGACAAATCACAGTGATTTTCAAGTTTTCCAACTTTATAGCTGAATATCTCTGCCACCGTTTGATTTCGAACTCTAATGTTTTGTCTTGTTTTTGAGAACATATGTACCTATATTGCGTGTGAAAATGAGCGAAATCCGTGACTATCGATTTTGACCCAAAGCGACCCCCACCCCTTAAGCACATTTTTACTCCTAAATATGAAGCAAAATCAAACCAAGCGTTTATTTCATTTGTAAATATTTCTATTTTTTCTCGTGGTCAGTCATTCTAGGATCTATGAGGGAGGGCCCTATGCTTGCAGTTATTGGGCTGAACTTGTGATGTGTCCGTCCAGCACAAGCTAGTATACAGTTACCTAATGTACCTTTGTATAGCTCCGAAGCTTACACTGGTGCTCAAAAAGGTGCAACCGTTTAGGTTGCTGACAGTAGAAAACTGCGTGATCGCACCAAGTTCTGCTGCTTATATAGTTTCGAAATCTAATTTGCATAAGCTGAACACAAAAAATCCCTAAGCTAGCCCTGTGTTGAAGATAGGGCTTCTGAATGGAGAAATGCCTCATAACACACTAAACATACTAACCTTCATTTTATACATTCCTGCTCCAGCAGGAATAAAAAGCTTGCAGGGGCCCCACCCTTGGAAAACTCAAATGGTTAGAATTTAAATTACAAAAATGTTTAAAACTGGTTCTTTTACTAACTGTTGTTCAAATATATCCCACTGATCATATTGACGGGAACATCCATAGTCATTATGCTAATTTTGAAAGACTGCTGTAACTTCTTGGAATATTCTTAGGAAAACTTAAATATACACTCCAATTTATAAATTTCATTGCGCATAAAAGTTGCGGAAAATTTATAAAAGTTATGATCTAGGATGCAAAAATTTGTGAAAAAGTTTCTATAATAAATTAGGAAGCAACTTTTCAGAAATTTCCAATGAAAAATATTATCTTAAACAATATTACGTAAATTTCGTTGCGTAAACCTAGTTTCACGCAATAGTGATGTGGATCGGATCGGATCGGCAGCTAAAAATTTAACCGATCCGATCCGATTTGGGTCCTGGATCGGTCGATCCAATCCGATCCGGCGACACGAAATGACTGTTTCAAAAAGCTAAGTGAAACTGCATTTAAAGTCAGTTTTTGCATTGTCAAACACATCTTCCACAATAGTTTCACTGAAATTTCTGCCATTCCGAAACACAATTGCATAAGTGAAAAATTTTAAAGATTAACAAAACCAAGTAAGATTACTTGAAATTGTGAGCCAGACGATGATTCCTGGCTGCAGCCTGGTACGAAATTAAAATACTAAAATAAAACACAAATTTAACATTACGAATTTAAGATTTTAACGTATCAGTTAAAACTGTAATTTTGAAAAGTAATTTCAATTTAGGGTAGAAACTACCTGTTGGTGTTCCAGTCACCGAAACATAAAATGTTGTGTTGTTGTTCACCGACAAGGAATGAATTAAAATCTTTGTCGGAAACTGAAACTGAAGCTTGATTTATGAAAATAAAATGTAAAAAATAAAAATAATTGCAAATTGCATTTTGGCAAATAAAATTTGGCCGATCCATTACATCCGTAACATTACATCGACTTTGACTTGTCTTTGTGCTGACTTTTTCTGATCACAGCTACCGATCCTTCCTTAGGTTGAGTGAGGCAAGAGTAGATGATAGGAAGAGTATGACACGGGACTCTTCCTAGTGTAATTGGCCTGTCAGATGCTCGGCACATTAAGGCCGAAATTTCGGGGGGGGGGTCACGGTTAACACAGTTAATCATGTGTTTATATGCGTTTGAACTAAAATGAATCTGATTGGCTAATCCCCTACCTTATGCCAAAATTACGTGTATCAGGTGACCCCCCCGAGGTCTCGGGGGGGGGGGCTCAGCTTAACGTTGTTAAGCGTGTGTCTATATGCGTTTGAACTGAAATGCATTTGATTGGCTGCTTAGCTGCTGGTATTGAAATGCACTGGTGAGGGCTACGATAGCTAAGTAACCAATCAAATGCATTTCAGTTCAAACGCATATAAACACACGCTTAACAACAACGGGGCCAGTACAAAAAGCGGACGCGGAACGGAAGCGGACTGGGGGTATAAGAAGAAGACTGAAAAAGCGGACTCGTGGTATAAAATGCGGACTATGTGCGGAATAACGGTATAATAAGCGGACTTACCTTATTAAGCGGACTGAGCCAGAATTTAGCGGACCTAATTATTTTCAGTGCGTAGCAGAATTTTGATGACGAGAAAACGGTTTTTCAACACAGAAAACTTTTATGCACTGACAAACTCTTAATTTTTGCGCAGGGTACAGTCGTTAAAAGAAAAATATTCTCCGTATCTTATCTCCGGCTATTTTGCAGGGACAACTATTTTTGATTCTGCTTTCTGCTAAATATAGTGAATCAAGGCCTACCCTGAAAAGCTATAACTTGGCACAGGTTCGGTTCTCTTCCAGATTACACCCCCCCTGCCGCAGTGGTCACAGATCGCAAAACTTTACCGATTGAGTTGAAATTGGTTTGGGCATACGTTACAAAAGTTAATTTTTCCATGAATTCGTCTGCGCTGATCATTTTTCCTTCTTGAACCAAGCTGCTAAAGTGAACCCATAAGGTTCTGCTCCCAACTTTCACTTATCCCAACTGCCCTTTTTAAAGCAACCATTTCAAATATAATTTATTCCGTGGATTCACTTTAGGAGATTGGTCCAAGAAGGAAAAATGATCAGCGTATTCGAATTAGTGGAAAAACTAAAATTTTAAAAAAATTTAAATTTTAGTATTTTTATAATAAGCATGTTGAGAAACATACCCAAACCAAATATCGACTCAATTGGTCGCGTTTTGCGCCTTGTGCCCACTGGGGGTGGGGAGCTAATTATGAACCCCTCACTTCTTCAGGACAGACTAGCAATTTAGTAATTACATCGGTTATGGAAAGTTTATTTCAACTGCCCTGTTAAGGGCAACCATTCGCATATGTCTGTGTTTCTTTCTAATTTTGTCTAATTCAACGAAAGTTTATTTTGTTAAAATTGTTACGGAAAGCCACGGAACTTTGCACACAGAGTTGGATTGTGTGATTTTAAGACATTACTCGGAAATGGTTGCCCATGAAAGGGCAGTTGGGATAAGAAATTAGTAATCGAAGCAGGCACAGAAAGCTGTCAACAAAGAAACACTTGACTGGTGATAACTGAAAAGCAGTCTGGAATATGCCTATTTTGGTAATCGTAAAGATGCAGAGAAATGTTATAGCTTACAGCCAGTTTTGTGATTTAGAGGGGTCTTATCTCGATTACCTCCCCACTACTCAAAATCCTTAAAACTTGACCAAATATCGCAAAATTTTTTGATTTCGCGTAATTCGATTTTTTTCGATTTCTAAGGGGGGACCAAGGGAAACTGAAAAATTTTTTGTCTTCGATTTTGCTGAAAAGATGTATATAGGGATTTTCGGGGTCGTAGAACACGAATCTGAAGTCCGTTTTTCGATTCAGCTTTCCGTTTGCTCAATAGGAGCTAAAGATTTAAGCTTAAGATGCAAGCTTATACTGAGCCAACGAAAAGCTGAATCGAAAAACGGACTTCAGATTCGTGTTCTACGACCCCGAAAACCAACCCCTATATACATCTTTTCAGCAAAATCGAAGACAAAAAATTTTTCGGTTTCCCTTGTTCCCCCCTTAGAAATCGAAAAAAATCGAATTTCGCGAAATTGAAAAATTTTGCGATATTTGAACTCAGCGTGGTCGAAAACATACTCACACCAAATTTTAGCTCATTTGGTCAAGTTTTAAGGATTTTGAGTAGTGGGGGGTAATCGAGATAAGACCCATTTAGAGTTAATTTACTATATAGTCAATTATTTGTATAGAACATAAAATTAAATATTGTTTTAGGGTAAGATTTTGCATTTTATAATCCTTAAACTATCCGTAATTCGCATAATAATCTGCAGAATCACATTTTAGATTTATTTTCCGCTTGATACTCCTATTCGGACATTTTTTCCACCTTTTAGACCCGCGCTCCGTTTCCTCATCCACTTTTTAAACCTTTTTCCGCTTTCATTTGCGTTTTTGTAAGCTGATTCCGTTTTTACTTCACAAACTGGCCCGAAAAATGGTTTTCATGACTTTTAAATGTCTTGGTTCACCTACATTGGTTGTTTTGATGTGAGTCCGCTTTTTATACTGTATGTCAGCTGTCCCCCGATCAGCCAATCAATGCAGTCCTCATTTTATACCATTCTCTGAGAGTCCGCAACAAGTCCGCTTTTTATACCGTTTTGCTCAGTCCGTTTCCAGTCCTTTTCCGCTTTTTGTACTGGCCCTTAACAACGTTAAGCTGAGCCCCCCCGAGATCTCGGGGGGGGGGCACCTTATACACGTAATTTTGACATAAGGTAGGGGATTAGCCAATCAGATTCATTTTAGTTCAAACGCATATAAACACATGGTTAACTGTGTTAACCGTGAGTTAACCGTGACCCCCCCCGAGATTTCGGCCTTAATGTTCCGAGCATATGACAGGCCAATTACACTAGTAAGGGTACGGTGACGTACTCTTGCTTATTAACTCTTGAGTGAGGCTACTTGGCCCCATTTCGGTGGAATAGAGCTTGTGCTAGTTCAAAAGCACGCTCTAGGGGTAAGTCTGGTTCCGTCAGAAGACGTTGTTGTATTAGTTTATTAGCTAAGCCACACACAAATCTGTCAAATCTAGCCCTGTCTAGAAACTGTCCGAACTCACAACGTTCAGAGAGAGGACGCAAATCGGCCAGATAAGCGGACATGGATTCGCCTCCATGCTGCTGTCTCTGGTGAAACTTGAAAGTCTCTGAAGTCACCAAAGGGCGAGGTTGAAAATGTTTTGTTAACGCGTCTATAATACTCTGATTGGGTGATTCGGTTTCAATCCGGAAATCCAATCCGGACAGGCCCACCGGGCCTACTGATCCGATCCAATCCGATTCGGCCCCCGGATCGTGGATCGGATCGATTTTGCCGATCCGATCCACATCACTATTACGCAACGTATCTGCGTAATCCTACTTTTACACATTACATATATATCACTTGAATGCGGGGATCTCTTTGACTATCCCCCTTCCCAATTAGTTTCGGGAAGGAGATACTATTTGGGTAGCGGAATAAATTGGGTCATTTGGGGAAGAAATGGTTAAAAACATCCGAATACGATTCAATAGTGGTATGTATCAACAATTTTCAAGTTATTGTCGCTGCAGTATGAAGCTTTCCTTAATAGTTATTAAGCGTGACTTGCAACTAAACATTTGTGGCATCTCCTAACACATCTTGTCCTGACAAATACAACAAGTAACCCCTGAAAGGGGAATAATTCCGCCTTTGTGAGTGATCATGCAATTTTCTAATCAAGACTGAAAATAAGATCCCATGGAGTACTAAACCTTAATCTGGGTCGATGTCGTTGCTTTTCTTTCTAATAATCATAGGGTAACGATGGACAACGCAGATCTTCCCAGATCATTGAAAAAAATGCTAAACATTCACAGTCATAGTAGTAGCCATAGCATAGCCATGCTTTAATATTAATATTATAACCAAAACAGCAGATCCTGTGCGATTTTAATCAAAAATTAAATTTAAGGCAAAGCTTAGCGATTGTTAGGAATAATTTCGTTAAAATAGCTCAGAATCGTTCAGAAGCATTATTTTATTGGTTTTGGCTAGAATTTGTAAAACAGAAATATTTTTTGTGGATTTCGGGATAGATCTTAAAATTCAGCAATTTTCAGGGGTTTTAGGATGAAACCTCTTTGAAACCAAAGTAGACTGTCGGAATCAAATCAAACCCCGTGTTATTAGGCCTGCGGTGATTCTTCGGTATTCGCACACTTTTTAATAGTATATATAATGTATGCACATTTAAACAAAATTAATTGATGTAGTATAGATTTATAACAAAAGCTATATAATAAATGTTTAGTAAACTCTTAAATAAAAACTAATGGACTAGCTTCAATACAAAGTGTTCCGTCAGAAAATTTAAACTTATATATTATGAAAATGAAAGAGTTAGTGGTTTCAGAAAAGATTGATGAAATTATAAAGTGTAAATTATAGGTTAGAAGATTATCGCTCGATTGCACCAAATCGCTTAACACATAGCTTAACGCTTAACAAATTAGCTTAACACCGAGCTAACCCTCATTGGTGCAATCCGGTGTATAAATTATAAATTTCATTAAAAAATTTACTTCAGAAAATTATAACACAGAGTTCAATTTAGTTTTTTATCTACATGCTAACTTTAGTGGCACTGACTAAAATGAGTTTTGAATTTTATATTTTTTGGAATAACACGGTTTGTCCGATCACAAAAACTTTAATCCAAACGTATTCACTTTCGACTTCATTAAAAACAATGTCATAATAAGCGATGAGGACTTGACCCGCTGTACAGCTTCACTGTACAGCTTGGATAAAAAGTCCTTTACTTTGGTACGCGCACATCTTAAAAATTAAGGCAAATTTTAATACGTTTCACTTTGTTGCTTACTAAAGGTGTGCGCATACCAAAGAAGCATTTTAACGTGCTGCTCTGAACCAGTCAGCTAATTTTGGAAAAATCTTCAATTCTTGCTCAGTGATTTGGCTACGACTTTGACTAGGCCAGTATACGACAAGTCGTTTGAAAACAATCCGATTACGATTTAAAATTTGAATGTTTGTGTGAGTCAAATGGTTTCGCTTCTTGACAAAAAAGTTAAGTACAAAATTTTATTCCCTGCAAACTATTGTCAGAAGCCTTTCAATCTTGCTCTTAATTTCAACTGTTTTTCGCGCGCACATCTAATTTGCATAATGTGAAGTTCCCAAATCAAGTTCACAGCCGAGGGGGGAACAAGCGGTAGCTTTTCACAAATTATAGAAATAAAGCCCCTCTATTGCAAAACGTCAGAAATATGAATTTTTTTGCAAAAAACAACAAGTAGGATCCCTGCCCTCCACGATTAAATTGTGGCAAGCTATGGAGTAAGTCATACTTACCGTCTTTTGTCCGCACACCCCCCATTGAAAAAAGACAGCCTGTTTAGGTTTGTGTGTTAAACATAGGCTGTACAACTCAATGTCGTCTGTGATCACACGTAGTTTGGGTTCACCCATTACAAAGATTCCGCCTCCGGAGGAATAAAAAGTGGAAGTGCCTTTCATCTTAGGGAAATATCGACAATGTCAATATTTCAAGTCAAAACCACAATAACAATTGAGTAAGGTTCACCCATTTAGTTTTGCTTTAATCTGCAGGACTAATTCATGGGATTCAAGGCTCACCTTATCGAATGTAATCAAACGAATCTTAACGAGAAACGATAATAGCAAGTTTCCTATTAATACTATGATAAGGTCTGAAGCTATCATAAGACTCTTGGAAGACACTGAGAAAATACTGAGAAAACAACTCTGAAGGGAAGCATCGAATTTCTCTCTCTCACTATTTCTGGAATAAGCAGCAATAGTCTAAGAAATAAGAGAAGCTTTGAAAAGAGAGTGCAGACGGATTCCTCCCTTCTGGCTTATCTTATTCTTCTTCACCCAGTACACTCCTGAAATATATATACCTGTGCCATACCAGCTTCTTTTACCTAACGATTCACATGGAATGGAGAACACCATTTACTCCAATAGGTCACTGCTCTTCCGCAATTAGCCTACCTATATACTAGCCTACTACACCGAGCATTTTAAATTTTGACAACTTAGTTTAAAAAATCTAATTGTTACAAAACAACTGGTGTGATCTAAACCGGTGCTAAATTGGCATACAATGTTATTTAACGTAAAAGCTTGGGCAAATCAGTTTGGGGAAATTAAGAGGGTCCGAAGATTTTTCAACCGATTGTCCTTAAATATATAAGGGTTTTCTGGCTACTGAGCTCGCATCTGAAATTTGGCCTTCAATTAAGCTTTTCGTTGGCCCCCTATGAGTTGTCACTTTTTTGGAGTTTTGGAATTTTGGAACATGTGTGCGAAATTATCATTCTGAGTTTTATACTGGGCAATCACGTGAATTATTAACATCCACTAGGTAATTTTTTATTAAAATGTTGCAGCTAAAAGTAAAACCGTGAATCCATCTAATCACAGTAACATTTCCTACTGGTGTGTCGCCAATCCAACGTTTAGTCATGGCACAGGATAATTTAATCTACGTTCTACTTCCTCAGACATCACTAGTACGAAGAAATACAATGCTAATCGATGCTTAAACAGTGTGTTTAATCTGTCTACAAAAATCCAATAGTGTAGGTACTAAATTAACTGAACAAAATTATTTTGAACTGCGACTTTGTCAGATGCTGTCCAACCACTCAACCACTTCACTGAAAAGATTACTGAAGAAATGAAACACTGCCTATATCAGTTTTAAAAGTCTAAAGACTAAAATTGTGCATTGCAGTGCAAGCTAATAAGTGATACAGTTTGACGCAGATCAGAGCACCGCGTTGTTATTCAATGATAGCTGTGTTGGCCAATTTGCTAGAGTTGAACTTAATTTGGTACAAAATAGGAGATGGAGAGCATGAAGCGCACAATTGCTAGAATTTCTTGTGTAACAGCTGCATAATTAGGTGCCCTGGGAAAGGCAGACAAGAGGCAGAGAAATTATTTGAGTGGCTGAAGAAATCTTGATGCGGTAGTTGAAAAGAGAAGCAGCTAAAACGTAAGATATAAGGGCCTCTTTTCACTCAAACTTAGGTACCTACCTATACTTTAACATTTTCGCAAACTCTACACACTAGACTTTATTGGCTGTAAGCCCATTTTAGAAAATTCGCTAACATGACTACTGCTACATTCAGCTAGATTCAGCGAGATCGGAGAAAGTAGAAAAATTGATCCCCAAAAGTAGACCCTCCCTTAGGTTTGCTGTTATATTTGTTATCTGTTGTAACACAGCTCCATGTTTGCATTCAACGTTTAATCCAATAACTACATCCGAAAACAGAATAAACAGTACTACAAAACAAAATTCTAAATTTGGGGGCAACTGTCGCTGGGGGGCAAGTGTCGCGGAGAGGCAAGTGACGTGGGTGCAAGTGACGTGGGGGCAACTGTCGTGGGGGCAAGTTTCGTGGGGGCAAGTGACGGCTTTCCGAATTCATGGAATCGCACCATTTTCTAAAGTGGAGTAGATCACTACATGGTTACAACAGTTTGCCATCCTAAGCTAGGCGTTGCACCTGGCAAATAGTAATTTGCAGCTTTGAGTTTAGTTTTATTTAAGAATTTAATTAAATATGTATTACCGACAGGAAAAAAGTCTTAAGGGTACGTTTGACGGAGTTTGCAAACTCACCGTGTCACTAAACATATTTTAGCAGAAGCTTCTACTCCTTTGATGTGCTTAGACAGAGGACAGAGAGCCCTCAAATAAGCCAAATTTACAGCTTTAGCCATGCCGCCTTTGCAATAACTGGACGTCATCTGACTCAGGCATTTCGGTAACTTTGTCAACAACCAAACACTTTTTATGCCACCCTTATTGCATTATTCATTATTTTGAAAAATGACTGAGTGTCTAAATTACAGCATCAGTGTGCCAGAATGTGTGACTGAATCGCTAACCGCATCAAGGAAGTTATTCTGTGCCTCTAATTGGGCTAAATAATTGCTTGTTCAATAATAAAGCCTAAGAAAGGGTTTGTCAAGGGATCACAATATATTTACCAAGGGCAGCTGAAGAAATTTACTTTCGGTTTACTGTTCATTAGACTTCCTAAAAGAAGCAAATTTCCTTACAGATGTACAACTTTAAACTTCAACTTCACTCCCAGGTATCAAAAACTTGCAACTCTGCTTCTTTTAGCTTCATATCTCATTGATCAAATCCACCCTCGATCCGACGTCTTATTCTTTCTTTCAAACCGACAGCTACAGCACACCTAACTATTGTGAAGGCGGACTTGGACGTGTTCACGCGTGCCAAGGCATGTTGACGCCAATGTTGAAGCTAAGCTTGCTAATAGCTGAAAAGAAGATATTGAAGGTGCTTTTTAATTGCTTGAGTTACTTCTTCAGTTGCTTCAACCAAATCAGGGATCGTATTAGCAGCATGAGAAAATTGATTATGGTAAAAGCTGGACTGAGAGTTCCGGTGTCATACAAGAGGAAGTGCCCAAGCTCCCACACAATTATCCAAGTTTATGCTGGACAGACTTATGACAAGAACTGTAATTACGATGTAGAACTGCTATCTTTGTTGTAAAGCAAACAAGAAGTTTTGTTTCAAGTATGTGGGTTAAAGAAGGAATCGAGTACATTTAAGAAAGCAACCAGTAATGGATAACTAAAAGGAAATATCGCATCAAGAGTGCTTCATGATATTTGTTCCATGGTTATCTCAATGAAGTAGTGGGTAAATTATTTAATTCAACTCCAGTCCTGGAGAAGAGTTATACATAAAAGGATGCATTTTGCCTCAGCACTATTTCATAGACCATTCCTTGAAAGGTTTCTAAATTATGAATCACCTTTGCCAAAGCTATAATTGAGCCCTGCTAATGGTGAGAATTTCGAGCTGAGACCTTAGGAAGAAGAAGACAATTCTGGCATGTCTTCGTTAAGCCTAAATCATAGTTGGAAAGTAGAGTAGAAGAAAGCATATGGTTACCGATTTAACCCATTTTTGTGAGCCAAACTAAGGAACTGTTGATTGTGAGAGGTTTAGCCATGATTTTTGACTAACGTTTTCTGGAAATTATAGTTTCTAAGTTTAAGGCTGATAACAATAAGGAGGGAAAATTGGAAAGAAACTGACTTCTGACGAAGAATGAATTTACGTAGTCTTGATGTTCAGCAACAACCTCTTGTTTAGATATTTGTATTAGTAATTCATGCTTTAATTACAAGAAGAAAACGATATGTGCTCTACTGTTTCAACAAGCTCTGGTCTGAATAAGTCTGGACTTGTAATTCTGTCTTCGCTATGAAGAAGGCAATTACTGGAAGCTGCACTTGCCTGAAACAATCACTCAGTAGTCAGCACACCTGAACTGGTAGCAGCTGCATTGTTGCATTTTAATTTTCAGCCAGCCTACATTGCAAAATATGCAAACTGCATCAAAAATACACGTTAAATAAAATTGCATAACAGAGAATTAAAATTAAAGTCAACTATTCTTTTAACAGTTTTCTTTCTGCTTTGTTTCTACTTTGTTTAAAATTCACAATTATAACGCAAGATAACAAACCGAATAAAAGAATTCTGCAGATTTGCAGGCCTGAAGGTTCAAGCACATCGAAATACAATCCTGATAGCCTAGTGAACTGAATTCTTCCAGCAGAGACCCAAACAAAACCATTTGCGGAAATCGTTCAGCAAAGCCTTTACTACATCGGTTTGAGTAGGAATCTAAAAGTGTTAAACAGATACCTTAAAACAACCGAAAAGGAAAGCCTTTCAATATGTAGTACATCAATCGATTACGTAAAATGCGCAAAGTATTGGCCCAAGCCAAGATGAAAGATAGAACCCCAAGAATTCCCATCAGAAAAAAGGTTCTCAGTTTTTTATGAGTTTGTATTCAGTACTCGATAACTACGGCTACGTATCAAAAAGTTACTTTTATCAAAAATCAAAAAGTTACTTTTATCTTGACATAGGTCAAGTATTGGTTTTACTGATAGTTAACAAACATTACACTATAAGGAAATGGAGAGATCTAACATGACCACACAACAAGACTTGATTTGGTTGCTACTTGTGGAAAGCCAAGCCAAACCGCGATACCAATCCTTTTCAAGATTCAAGAGGGGGTAGTATTATCACACTATTATTAGTTCACAAGGTTGGTAATTTTATAGATGGTTTGCTATGCGTGTTCTTTGCATGAGGCTTGAGTACTGTGGGCAAGACGAATGCCTAGCTGAAGGTGAAGAGTAAGAAAATACTTGGCAAACAAATTTTTTCCGAATATGTATGATCTGCATTTGCTCGAAGCCGAGAAGATCCAAGAGGCCGACCAGCAACTTGCTCTGTTAAAAAGCAAACCATGTTTATTCTGTTGAAGTCCAGAGCTCGACACAGACGAAATTCCCCGGAAGGGCCCTGAAAGCAAATTAGAATACAAACATCGTCAGTAGGTAATCCAATCCACACCACATTAGTAGCAATCAACAGCGGTATGAAGTAAATTACAAAACGTCATACATGATGAAAGAAATATTCATTAATCGATTACTTTGAATTGTTATTACGCCATGCTTGCTATTACTCACAATGTTATTACGACATGCTTGCTCGCATTCCTCTAGAGTCTCTGCATCCACAACCCATCCTGTAACATCTATCATTTGCCATCCGTCAGCGCGAAGTAGAACAGGAGACTCGCCTGAACCGCATACTGAAATTAATTGCAGATTTAGGTTTACTAATACAATCCAACAAGCACTGAACTCTGAGGACTACTAGATGAATATGACAAATTTTTTAAGTCCCCCACTAACAAAAGAACAGTTTTTAAGCTACATTACTCATTTAATCCTTTCTCAGGTGCAGCATTAGCACGGATGACCAAAATTTGAAAACTTAAAATTTTAAATTAGAAAAATCTCAGAATTCCAAATAAGTTAGAGACCCCGTCTTCAGCAGCCTGAGCAGGATTTTAGTCTGGGATCAAATCTTAGGAGCCAGTGCATGATCATACAACTCTAATACTCTATGAATGAACTTTTGCGCAGAGAATGAAACATTCTAGGGCCCTTCTCTTCTTAAATACTATTTCGAGAAAGAAAAGCAGAAATATCATCAAAGCGAACCAAAACTAATTTAAATAATAAGGTGCACGTCACTCACTTAAATCAGTTGGTGCTGCAGTCGTTGTTACCTGTCCATAGCAGTACTGCCTACAATTAAAATATTAACAAGATTTCTTGCAAACGGTTATGTAAGTTTCCGCCGGATCATTTTCATTAATTGTAAACCTGCTGCGCAGCTATTTATTTTATAAGAAAGCTCTTACTTCCTTACATCAGAAAATATTCGTGCATAACGTTGTCTCAACATCTTCATAAAGTTCGAAGAATTTATTTTTCTATCACAAACAAACTTAAAATAGAGGTTTTCAAAGACAGAATTGCCATTAAATGCAAAGCAAACATATTCGTAATACCAACATGAATCGGGAAAGGAAATTCTTTAGAATGAAAGACAAGATTTCACACACAAATCATGTGTACTATCCTATCTTAAACCATTTACGGTGATGAGTATATTTACCAAGCAAAATTCATGTTAGAGGCTGGGTTGAGCAAACATTAAAGGTGCCTTCATGGTCACGTACGCTGGTGTACGCGCGTTGATGCGCGTAAACTGCCATGCTACAAATGGACGGATGGATGGACGGATAGACTTAGTGATAATATGGCGCATAGGCGAGATGCTACATTCGGAAGCGTCGACGCGCGTCGTCTCCTCCAAATGTAGCATGACAGTGTAGCGCGTTGACTCAATTCGACGCGCATCTAGGCACGTCGACGTGCGCTTACGTGCGTCTGCTCGAGACTGGGACGATGAAATCAGCATAAGATACCTGTTGTGTTGAGGCGCATGAGGAAAAAGCAAGATTTTACGGAATCCAAGGCTATTTATATGCCATGAATGTTAGTAATTAACAGTAAATATTAAGCTAAGTGAGGATCAAATAAGATTGCTCCAATCAGTGTGCGATCAGTGATCACCAATCTCCTTCCCCTTTGAGGTTTACTAATGTAATGTGGGTAATAGCGTCCCCGCTATCACCTCCTTTCCAAGTCCCTTTCAATCCTTAACTTTCGTTGTTTTTCCCTAAAACTTCCTAAAAATCTCCAAAATTCCCCTTAAATATTGTGTTGTTATAATTGTTGGGAAGCTCGATGATTGTGCATTATTTTGTATGTAAAAATCCCCTTCTAATAATGTGCAGTGCTAACTTTATGCTCATATTTCAAAAACCGTGTGAAAACCTTTAATTTTCTTATTTGTGAGCGTAAATTTAACATTGCAATTATTTTGGCTTAGCAAAGATATACCCTCCCGTTCCCAACGCATAACAAAATTCCCTTGAACGCTTACGTCACTTTTTCGTCAGTTGGGAGTTTCTCTTACGCGCGAACGGTCGGGCTGTATGTTTGGGGCTCCACCGTTCCGTCTTTAATAGTCAGTAAGTTATTCGCCTTTCGCTTTTCTTTCCAAAAATTCATTCAATCTCACCTTT